>JASDQU010214278.1:0-18390 GCA_032191745.1 Picea mariana | reverse complement strand
TTCAATCCATTTTAAAAGATCTCACTTCAGGCCAATTCAAAATAATGATCATTGGGCTACTTTGTGATAACATTGTTGGCCAATTTTAAAATAATTCTCATCAACCATTTTGAAAGGATGTTCCTTGAGCCCAATTTGAAATAAGACTCTTCGAGACTCATTAAAAATAACACCAACAAAACTTTGGTGTTCTATGGCTGAAGTCGCATAACACTTGAAAGAAAAGGCAATGATGCCTAACCCTCTTCAAAAAAAAAGTTCCATGGAGTCTTCCAAGGATGTTTCCTGATGCAGGAGCATCGTATAAAGCCCAAATGCTTGCCTAAAACCAAGGAGACAGCTGGACGCGCAGATGAAATTAAATACGTTTTTGTGAAAACGTTGTGAATTTCAAAATCTGAAACATTAATGTAATGGATGGGAGGAAAGTGCATTAGCATTTATGTATTGAAGATCCAAACTGATTTTGGAGTGTATGTTCCTATCCGATGGATGTAATAGGCATTTATGTGTGTTTAATGCAAGTAGGTAGATTTAATTTAATAGATTAGACAGTTTTAGGAGCTTAGGAGGGAAAACGGATGATAGACACCCTCACCTTGTATCATTAAAATATTATTCAGAATTCATAAGCTGTAGAGCTGCACAGAGGAGAACAAATAATTTTATGCATTTTTAGTTGTTATTCGCCATGTACAGGAGCACTGGAATTAATAGAAGAAAGCCTTTGATTCCAATCTATGTGTTTGTTATGGTTGTTGGAACCACCTGTTAAATGGTATGTTGCAGGCTTGTTTGCATTCTTTGTGTGCATTTTATTTCAATTAAATGTGTGTGTGTATGCTCTAGAATTCTATGTTGAGTGCTTGAATTCTGGATAAGGGGAGAATGAGGTTCAATTGTTTCTCTTTTTGAGAACTCTTGCAAAGAGTGCAATGGAGGGTCTGCAAGGAGTGCGTCGACCAGGCTCTGAGTTTCATCTCAGAACTCTCAGGGGAGAGTCAAATCGTGTCTTTACAGGCAATAGTGCTAGCAAAGCACAGAGCCGTGGAAAGTGTGCGCAGGCTGGGAGAGGGAACAAATTCTCTCAAAATCACAGAGGAGTTGAATAATTCTCTATTGCAAAGAGTGCACAGAGCTGAAGACCCAAATAACCAGAGGTTATTTGAAATATTTCCGCAAGGAGTGCGTGCAGGAACCCTTTTGGAAGCCTTGGATTCGTAAGAGAAAGCTCAGAAGGGATAGAACCTTCGAAGGGTTCGAATAAAGACGCAGGTCGAAATCGTCTCACAGAAGTCAAGTTCAAGAGGAAGGACGCCAAGTCATTTGGCAAAAGTCCTAGAGAATTTGAAATGGACGGTGGAATCGCTTCAAGGAGAAGTGTCAAAGTTTCGTTAGCCATTGGATCTTGTGGAACAATGGAAGGATTAAGACTGAGTGTATTTCAACACCCTTAAGCTCAGAAAGACTAGTGACCGTTAGATTTAGATCAACAAGGACCGTTGATCTCATATGTGAATTCGCTATATCGGGGATCGAGAAGTGGAGTAGTTCAAGGTTGGAATCGAGAGTTACGAACTCCTGGGTTGCGAAATCCCGATACAGCCAGGACCGTTGGATCGAGGGAGGCACACAATCGTCAATCTCGTCGAAGGCACGATTTCAGAGTCGGGGATCCATAGAGGAAGAGGAACGGATGTTGGTTGTTCACTCGAGTTGCAAAAGATAGAAAATCTGTGTGGACAGGTGGCAAGAGCTCACCCCGTAAGTAGAGTAAAGCAGAGGAGACAAGTGGCATGTACGCGTCGCTTTGGAAGAGTCCACATAGCATTGACTTATCGCATTTCGAGGATTCACAAGGGAAGAGCACAGAAGCTTGACACTCCAACTCACGAAGTCACGAATTGCGAAACGTGCTTGCGTTAAGGGTTGGATGTGGTCATATAAGAAAAGAGGATGAAGAGGGGGCTTACACCTTAAGCTCATTCGAAATTTTGCGTTTCAGCTATTGCCAAGAGCTGTGGAATTGCATTCGGAGTGCCCAACGCGCAAAACCCGAATCCTTTGCGGGCTTAAACAAGGAGGTATGTTAACCCTTGTCGAGGTTTAGAGAAGATCCTACGTGGATCTCGGCCTGAGGGTAGGAGGTCTGAACCAGTTGTGGTATCGGAGCCCATAACAAATTCTTTGCTTTCTACAACAGAGAGAAAAGAGGAATTTTACGGCCATGCTGCTGAGAAGAAGAGAAAGTCCCATACCTGATCCAACAGTGGAAAGAGAAATGCGTGAATTACGTGCCAGACTTGATGTTATGGAGACAACACAGAGGCGACCAGTTGACGCTGGGGATATCAACGAAGCTGAAAGTGAAAATGAAGCTGGAAACGAAGGAGAAGAAGTTGAAGTCAAAGATGCTGCAGAAGAACGCCTATTCAGGGTTGTTGCAAGGATAGGTGCTAGGGAAAAAATGGACATTCCAATGTACGATGACAACCTAGACGTTGAAGAGCTTCTAGACTGGATTAGATCTCTAGACAAACACTTCGACTATGAGGATGTAGAGGAAGACAAGAAAGTCAAACATGCCGTTACTAGACTTAAAGGGCATGTAACATTGTGGTGGGATGAAATGTAGGCTGACAGACGTTGCAAAGGAAAGCAAAAAATCAAGAGCTGGGATAGAATGGTTGCAAAAATGAAAGCCAAGTTTATACCCATGGATTGTCAAATAAATTTGTTTCGGAGGATGCAGAATTTGAGACAGAAGTTGATGTCAATGAAAGAATACATTGAAGAGTTCTATAGGATAAACATTAGAGCAGGTCATCGGGAAAAAGATGATGAGAAAGTTTCCAGGTATATGAATGGTCTACGATATGACATTCAGGACGAGATGAGCCTGATGACCATCCGAACCATAGAAGATGCTTATCAGATGGCTCTAAAAGAGGCCAAGGCAGAAGTCAGAGCAGAGGTAGGACAATTTCCCAGGAAAAAACTCAGAAACCTAAAGAAGAGGGGAAGAAAAGTCAAACTCAATCTGAGAGAGGAGGAAGCTCACAGGGGAGGCAGTATGCTGACAGAAATACTTTTCCTCGAGCCAGAGGAAGAGGAAGAGGCAGAGGAGGTGAAGTGAAATGATTTGTCTGTGGAAAAATCAGACATAAATCCTATGAGTGTCCAGATAGGAAGAAACATGGTGGTGAAACTCACATTGTCGAAGCTCAAGGACAGAATGTTGAGGCAGAGGACGTTGAGGGCAGAAGATCTTTGATGATGCAGAAAGTTCTCTTGAAGCCAGAGAAGGAGCCAAAGAACCCAACCCAAAGAAACAGTCTGTTTTAGACTGCTTTCAAAACCAAAGACAAGGTATGCAAGGTCATAGTGGACAACAGTAGCACAGATAATCTTGTATCCACAGAAATGGTAGAAAAGATGGAGCTGGAGACTGTTGCGCATCCAAGCCCATACAAAGTTTCGTGGCTACAAAAAGGACATCAGGTAAATGTCACTAAACAATGTTTAGTTGAATTTAAAATAAGAGGATATAAAGATGAGGTATTATGTGATGTCATTCCCATGGATGTTTGTCATCTATTGCTGGGTAAATCGTGGCAATATGATAGAAATGTGGTGCATGATGGAAGAAATAACACATACACTATGGCGAAAAGTGGTAGGACGCACATGTTGCTACCAATTAAGGATAAATAAGTGAAACTAGAGGTGAACAACACTATACTTCTCATGAGTGGGAAGGAACTTCTTAAGGAAGTCAAGAAGAAAGAAGACACACAATTCATTTTGGTTAGGAAGCCAATAATTGTTTTGAACAACACTAGGATATATGATTTACCAGAAGAAATCCAGGAGTTGTTGGAATAATTTGCTGATATAGTAGCGGATGAACTACCTTGTTCGTTGCCACCTGTCAGGAGTATAAGTCATCATATCGATCTTATATCTAGAGCCAGTTTGCCGAAAAAAGCATCTTATAGGTTAATGCTGCAGGAGAATGGAGAAGTTAAGAGACAGGTCCAGGACTTAATGGACAAAGGATTGATTTGGGAGAGCTTGAGTCCATGTGTTGTTCCAACAGTGCTCAACCCAAGGAAGGACAGTGGCTAGAGAATTTGTACAGACTCAAGGGAAATCGAAAAAATTACCATCAGGTATAGGTTCCCATTGCCAAGGATGGATGACTTGATGGATTGCTTGAGTGGAGCAATTTTTTTTTCAAAGATTGATTTGAAAAGCAGATATCATCTTATTAGAATGAGAGAAGGTGATGAATGGAAGACAACATTCAAGACGAATGAAGGGCTTTATGAATGGCTTGTCATGCCATTTGGCTTGACGAATGCACCCAGTACTTTCATGAGGTTGATGAACAAAGTCCTGAAGGATTTCATTGGGAAATCTGCCATTGTATATCTTGATGATATATTAATTTTCAGCAAAACTGAAGCAGAGCATTTGAAGCATTTAGTTGTGGTAATGAGAAGGTTACAACAAGAGAAATTTCTGATCAACATGAAGAAATCGTCATTTATGAGGACATAACTCATTTATTTGGGTTTTGTTATCTTTGCAAATGAATTGAAAATGGATCCGAAAAAGATAAAGGCAATTATGGATTGGCCATCACCGAAGAGCGTGTTTGAAGTTCGAAGCTTCCATGGTTTGGCTAGCTTCTACAGGAAATTCATCCGAAACTTTAGTGGAATTAGCGCACCGATGATGGATACAGTGAAGAAAAGACATAAGTCTTTTCACTGGATGGAGGAAGCAGAGAAGAGCTTCAACCTGCTGAAGAAAAAGATCACTGAGCAACCCATTCTGGTTTTTCCATATTTCAGCAAGACATTCCAGGTCAGGTGTGACGCGAGTGGATTTTCCATTGGAACGGTCTTAAGCCAAGACAATAGGTCGGTCGCGTATTTCAGTGAAAAACTGAATGAAGCAAAGATTAAGTACTCCACGTATGACAAAGAATTCTACGTGGTCATACAAACGTTGAAGAAATGGAGGCACTATTTGGTTCCAAAAGAGTTTGTTTTGTACAACGATAATCACGCTTTGCAATTCGTGACTCGATAGGAGAAGTTGAACCAAAAACATGCTAAATGGGTTGAATACATGAATAATTTTACTTTTGTGATTAAGCATATTTCTGGAACTACTAACAAAGTTGTTGACGCTTTGAGCAAGAAATGTTTGCTTATGCAAGAATTTAGAGTTAAGACTTTGGGTTTTGATAACCTCAAAGAAATGTATGAGGATGATCCAGATTTCAAAGAGGCATATGAGGCGTCTAAGAATCCAATTCTCAAGGAAAGAAGCTAATGGACAGAGTACATGATCCAGGATGGACTATTGTTCAGAGGAAATCAACTATGTATTCCAAAATGTGCCATGAGGGAGAATTTGCTGAAGGAAAAGCACAACGGAGGATTGGCCGGACACTTCGATCATGACAAAACATTCTCAAAGTTGAATGTCTCATATTATTGGCCAGGGATGAGGAAAGATGTGAAGAAATTTGTGGACAGGTGCATAATTTGTCAGCACATGAAGGGAAAAAGGCAGAACGTAGGGTTATACCAGCCATTACCCATACCCGAAAGGTCGTGGGACGCAGTAAGCATGGATTTCGTATTAGGACTACCAAGGACACATAGGGGATATGATTCAATATTTGTAGTGGTAGATAGATTTTCAAAGATGCCACATTTCATACCATGCCAGAAAACCAGTGACACAACTCATATTGAGAACCTGTTTTTCAAGGAAGTAGTTAGAATTCACGGCTTGCCAAGGATTATCGTTTCTGATCGAGATACCAAATTCATAGGAAATTTATGGAGGACCTTATGGAAGAAGCTAGGGACAAACTTCTCTTTTAGCTCAGCATATCATCCTCAAACGGATGGACATAAAGAGGTCGTGAACAGGAGCTTGGGAGATTTGTTAAGGAGCTTAGTGACTGAACACCACAGTCAATGGGATAACAGTCTGCCATAAGCAAAATTTGCTTATAATGATTCACTCAATAGAAGCATAGGGCAGAGTCCATTCCAAATTGTATATGGAATGCATCCAAGGGGAGTCTCTGAATTGAAAGATTCAGAACAAGCTGAATTCATGAGTGATAGTGCAGAGGACTTTGCAGAAGGAATGAAGGATCTTCATAGCAGAATCAAGGAGCGATTGCAGAGTTCAAGTCAAGAGTACAAGCATAGAGCAGATCAACATAGGCGAGAACTTCAATTTGAAGTTGGTGATTTGATTCTTGCGCATTTGAGGAAGGAAAGGTTCCCAAGGGGAACATACAAGAAGTTGAAGATGAAGAAAACTGGACCGTGCAAGATCATAAGAAAATTTGGTGCAAACGCGTATGAGATTGAATTACCTGATGGGGTCGGAATCTCACCCATATTCAATGTCGTGGATTTGTACCCTTACAGAGATGAAGAAGCAGGAGCAGAGGATGAATAAGAAAAGATTCAATGGACAAAACAAATGTCTGTAGCTAAAAAGATACAGATAAAAAGCATAGTTGACAAGAGGATTAGCAGAAAGACCAGGAGAAAAGAGTATTTTGAATACTTGGTCAAGTGGAAAGGAAATCCTATTGAAGATGACAGCTAGAAGAATGAAGCAGAAATTCGAAGACATGGACAGCCATGCAAGAGCTCATGGACAGGAGTTCATGAAAATTTTCAAGCGAGGGAGTATGATGTAGGAGCATCGTATAAAGCCCAAGTGCGTGCCTAAAACCAAGGAGACAACTGGATGCACAGATGAAATTAAATACGTTTTTGTGAAAACATTAATGTAATGGATGGGAGGAAAGTGCGTTAGCATTTATGTATTGAAGATCCAAACTGATTTTGGAGCGTATGTTCCTATCTGTCAGATGTAATAGGCATTTATGTGTGTTTAATGCAAGTAGGTAGATTTAATTTAACAGATTAGATAGTTTTAGGAGCTTAGGAGGGAAAATGGATGATAGACACCCTCACCTTGTATCATTAAAACATTATTCAGAATTCGTAAGCCGTAGAGCTGCACATAGGAGAATAGAGAATTTTATGCATTTTTAGTTGTTATTCGCCATGTACAGGAGCACTGGAATTAATAGAAGAAAGCCTTTGATTCCATTCTATGTGTTTGTTATGGTTGTTGGAACCACCTATTAAATGGTATGTTGTAGGATTTTTTGCATTCTCTATGTGCATTTTATTTCAATGAAATGTGTGTGTGTGTATGCTCTAGAATTCTATGTTGAGTGCTTGAATTCAGGATAAGGGGAGAATGAGGTTCAATTGTTTCTCTTTCTGAGAACTGCTGCAAAGAGTGTAGTGGAGGGTCCACAAGGAGTGCGTCAACCAGGCTCTGAGTTTCATCTCAGAACTCTCAGGGGAGATTCAAATCGTGTCTTTACAGGCAAGAGTGCTAGCAGAGCACAAAGTTGTGCAAAGTGTGCGAAGGCTGGGAGAGGGAAAAAATTCTCTCAAACTCACAGAGGAGTTGAAGAATTTTTTGTTGCAAAGAGTGCACAGAGTCAAAGACCCAAATAACCAGAGGTTATTTGAAATTTTTCTGCAAGGAGTGCGTGCAGGAACCCTTTTGGAAGCCTTGGATTCGTAAGAAAAATCTCAAAAGGGATAGAACCTTTGAAGGGTTCGAATAAATAAGGAGGTCAAAATCGTCTCACAGAAGTCAAGTTCAGGAGGAAGGACGCCAAGTCATTTGGCAGAAGTCCTAGAGAAGTTGAAACGAACGGTGGAATCACTTCAAGGAGAAGTGTCAAAGTTCTGTTAGCCGTTGGATCTTGTGGAACAATGGAAATATTAAGACCGAGTGTCTTTCAACACCCATAAGCTCAGGAGGAGTAGTGACCATTAGATTCAGATCAACAAGGACCATTGATATCGTATGTGAATTCGCTATATCGGGGATCGAGAAGTGGAGTAGTTCAAGGTTGGACTCTAGAGTTGCGAACTCCCGGGTTGCGAAATCCAGATACAGCCAGGACCATTGGATCGAGGGAGGCACACAACCATCGATCTCATCGAAGACATGATTTCGGAGTCGGGGATACGTAGAGGAAGAGGAACAACTGTTGGCTTTTCGCTCGAGTGGCGAAAGATGAAAAATCCGTGTGGACAGGTGGCAAGAGCTCACCCTGTAAGTAGAGTAAAGTGGAGGAGACAAGTCGTGTGTACGCATCGCTTTGGCAGAGTCCACATAGCATTGAATTATCGTGTTTTGGGGATTCACAAGGGAAGAGCATGGAAGCTCGACACTCCGACTCGCGAAGTCGTGAATTGCGAAAGGTGCTTGCGTTAAGGCTTGGTTGTGGTCATATTGGAAAAGGGGTTGAAGAGGGGGCTTACACCTTAAGCCCATTTGAAATTTCATGTTTTGGCTATTGCCAAGAGCTGTGGCATTGCATCAGAGTGCCCAACGTGCAAGACCTGAATCCTTTGTGTGATTAAACAAGGAGTTCTGTTAACCCTTGTCGAGGTTTAGAGAAGATCCTGCGTGGATCTCGGCCTGAGGGCAGGAGGTCTGCACCATTTCCACTACGATGCTCCAATGAAATTTTTTGAAAGGTCCTAATAACAACAATAAATAAAAGTTTTTGAAAATTCAAGCTATCCCAGGTTGATGTTTGGTCTCCGACCATGTTAACAACCATGAAATTTAAAAATTGAGTATACCAAATGTTACTACCTGAAATATCACCCTTGTGAAAAGTCCCAACATAGGTTCTAATTGGGGGAAAAAATGGGAAGTGCACCATTGTCACCTTATTTCACTTTCTCCTTCAGTTTAGGCCAACTTCTAGAAGCCATGGGGGATATCCCTATTTGATTAAGTAAACCTATTCAAGTGAATTATGACCATGAAAGCTTATGATTTACTTTAATGAATCCACAACACACACACACACACACACACACCACCACCACCACCACCACCACCACCACCAACAACAATACCATGCACACATATTCCAATAAGTGATTAAATTATTTAAAGATAAACCACTAGGAATACTAGCAATAATCATAGGTATATCCACTAGAAAGAGAAGTTTAGGAGCTAGTTGATGTGTGTTCCAAATCTGATATGTGATATGAACAACATTAACAACTTTATATTTTTATTTATATCTATCACTCAACAAATAAAACTTCAAATAGGTTAAAACCACTTTTAAGCTACTTTAGGGCATAAAGAGTGAAGACAATTAGCATAAATCAATGGTGCAATGTGTTCTTGTGATTACCAATTGATTGAATGCTAAGAAATGCCAAGCTTAGGGATTTCCTTCCCCTTCTAAATCGGTTTCATGATAACAAAATGTAGAAATTTCAAATTTAGAGCATGAAAAAGATCATCCAAGAGAGATATCATGCACTAGAGAGCAAGATGTCTTGGATGTCTCCATTTGGGAAAATATATTATGTGCAACAAAAACCCAACGACTGTTAGAAACAAGTTCTAAATATGTATTACCATTAACTAAGAAATAACTCGTAAAATAGATGGTGAATCCCCCTAGGGTTTTACAAGTTAGCACTTGAAATCCACCAAATAAATCTCTAAGTAAATGATAAAAAAATTATAAGAAATTTAGAGGTCAAATTCACCACTACATCTATAATACAAACTTGTATAAATAATCTAGGAATGAAATAGAGGCTAGGTATGAGTAAGAATACACTTTGAAGCACCAAAATCTAATCTTATGGTTTCACCAATTCTGATTTTTATTACTGCAATTTAATTTCTAGATTTGAGAAATACCTTAAATCATCCCACAAAATGTTAGATAAAACCTTGAAGCTCAATCCTGTAGGGCCGATTTGCCTTCTTAGGGTTAGATATCAACAATTAAGCATGAACCCTTGAATAAATTTGTTTAGGAAATGAAATGAACCATTAAATTTACACTAGACAATGAAATAAATCTAAATAAATATTTCTATGTGATTTTTCACCATCAAATTTCCTTCTAAACAAATAAAAAAAAAAATGAATTTTAGTTTTTTTTTGGTTGGTTGTTGGGAGAAGACTAGTACTTTTTCACCTATAAGGGCTTATGGGGTCAAGATATATTCCCTTCTAAGAATTGCTAACTTCTATATTAATGATTAGGGTGAGAGATTAGAACCCTAAGGGTAGAATAATATCTAACCTAATCAATATATGCTAAGAGTACCAAGGCCCTACAAGAAGGGATTCCTCAAGGGAAACAATGTTCACCAATGCGATCAATTATAACTTGAACAAAATATTTAAAAACCTTGCCAAAGAATCAAGAGGAAAAACAAAGCAATGGATTAATCACTTACCCAAGCTAACAAGATAACAAGGAAGGAACAAACCCTAAAACATCTCCTCTTCGAGTGGTATAGTAACCCTTCAAATGTATTGATATTGAAATCTAGTAGAAGTTTTGAATCACCATAACTAATCTTGAATGCACCAAGAAAATAACCAAGAAAGGGAGAGCTCCAAGAATTGACACCAAAACCTCCAATGGGTAGATATTCAATTAATTGTATTCTCAAATGTCCAAAACCAACAACCAATTGGAATGAGAGAAGAACCTATATTTATAGATGAGACTTCTACATCCTTCTCATTCTTTATTATTTTCTATCTCCCTAAAATTAGCCTAGGATACTTAAAAAAATTGACTTTCCATCCACACAAACAAGGAGACTAAGTAAAAAAAATGTAAAACATGCCACATGTACATAAAACCCTAATGAGAAGGGGGGTCATCCCATAGAAGAGGGGTCGACTTGCTCAAGTAGCTCAACATTACAAGGAATATGTGTAGTATACCCTTAAATCGTGGTGTAGAATCATCCTATGCAAGGAATGTCTAGCCTCATAATGTGGAATGACCTCTCAGAAAGGGTGAATAATACCCCAAGAAGTGGATGACTCCTCTAAATGTGCTCAGGAATGCTCAAAATATGCCTCCAAGGTGTGACCACGTCCTCATCTCAAGCAAATATCCTCCACAAGGCATGGAAAGTGCCCCTCCAAGTCAAATCAACTCACAAAAATACCCCACGACTGTTATAATGTCCACATATGTGGGTCGATCCTCTATTCAAGTGATAAGATGCTCAAAAAGTGATGAAATGAGAGGGAATTTTGGAATATTCAATGTGGCATGTGTAGAGGATGTCCATGCATGTATAAATATCCCCTATGTTCCTTGAAGGATCGACATGTGCCTTGGGATACATGTACTACCTCGAGAAACGTGAAACTGAGTTAGCATCTACATAATCATCTCTGATAATAGATGGCCAAAGTGTGACAAATACATAAGATAGGGATTCATGCTTAGGCATAAAATAAGTGTGATATACATAGGTGTGACAACCTTTACAATAAGAGAAACACGTTTACATCATATACAAAGGAGTGAGAGAGAATAGTATCTCCCTTAGATCATGTGTCCCAGTAGATCCACCCCAAGATGGCCGCATATCCACCCAGATCATAAATGACCGACATGACGAAGAGTTACCAACATCAATGGCTAGTCGTCTGGATCCATAAGAGCAATTCTAATCTTGAAATGGGGACTAATGGATGGGCCATGAACAACCACAAGGGGTCTAGAGATACTACATAGGACCCCCACCAATACATAGAACATCTAAGCATGGTCCAATACAATACATGAATACAAATAAAATCACACTTTTGGCTCATCATGATATAATGAGGCACATAATTTTATCATATGATGGGTCACATATAGATAATAAATGTAGGGGACACTGAAGTTAATCTGAGATAAAATAGTTGGCTCCAACTCGAAAACATGTATGCATCTCTAGAGTGCATGAGAACTCCACAATCTGCAAAACTTGTAGACCTGAAACATTAATCTCAACCAATAGATGTCAAATATGGAATAGGGTGAAGACACAAGTGCCTTTTCCCCTTCTCTAAGAGAAAAATAAATCCATGTGTAAGTGAAATATGTCCAAGCACATGTTAATAGTACCACATCTTAGAGAAAAATATGTACATGTAAGCAACATCTTACTTTTATTCTAAAACAAAATGAAAATGTAGAAATCAATAAAATGAAACACACAAGTAAGAAAGGATAATAAAATTAATATCACACAAGGATGCCCCATGGTATCATATATTACCTTGATATAACATCTTCAAAACTTTCCCATTATCGGGAAAATGAAATCATTGACCATCCATATGACTATGATAGAAAGAATAATTACCTGCAAAATATTTAAACTTACCATGTTTACCTGTCATTTTACTTATTTTGTTCCACATGAGAACAATATCACCTTTCCGAAAGCTTCTTGAGTGAGCCTTGTCAAATTTTGTCTGTATCGTTTCCTGACTCTTTACTATGTGATCAAAGGCACGTCTTTGATTTTTTTTTGCACTTCATCTTGATCAAAGGAGAACTATTTCAACATCTTGTAAACCAAGATCTTAAGGTGCAATGGAAAAATTACTTCAATCCCATAAACTAATTGAAATGGGCTCTTTCCAATGGAATCTTTCTTAGTTATATCAGCCCATAGATAATACTTTAACTTGCTATCCCAATTTTTCTTGTTGTCCCCCACGGTATTCTTAATAATGGTCATCAAATTGTTATTACTTGTCTCACCAAGACCATCTCCTTGAGGGTAATAGTTGGAGGAGTGGGATAGGACAATGTCGTAGTCAAAACAAAAGGTTAACAACTCTAAAGAACTGAAATATTTTTCATTATCGACGATGATCTTTGTTGGAACTCTAATGAGTGATGATATTTTCTTCCAAAAATTCCATGACAACCTTATATGTGGCCCTCTTGGTTGGTATGGATTCAACCTACTTCGTGAAGTAATCAATGACCATGAGAATCCATTTATAAACATTGTTGGAATTGTCTTTAAGATATCCTATAAAATCAAGGCCCCGTTATTGGAAGGGCACTTCTACTATAACTGGATGCAAAGGGAGAGAAAATAGCTTCTTCTTTCTTGTGAAGTGTTGACAAGGCTAACATGATCTTACAAACTTGTGGACATATGAAAATATAGTCGGCCTATAATAACCACCTCTTAGGATGTTGTGGGTAGTGGTTCTTGCATCCTTATTTCCGCCACATATCCCCTTATGAAATTCATCCATCAAGTTTTTATATTCTTCGGGGTCTACTCATTTGAGAATCAATCCATCTAGATTTCTCCATCCAAGGGCTTGGTTGATGAAATTTTTTTGGAGGCCTTTAATATCAACACTCTTTGTTTATTATCTATTATATGATTTAGACTTGTAATATTCTTAAGGTAATAAATGATGTCCAAATACTAATCATGATGTTCCAATTCTTCTAATACGATTGAGATCATAAAGGATTATTCTTCTTTCATTCCAAGGGAAAATTCATTTCCTTCTACCATCATCTGGGATAATCCTTTTTCCTTGAGAAACTTTGTGGGTTTAATTTCCAAATCATATTCTTGAACCTTAGACACCCACTTGCAAATGACCCAACAAATCTTGTTGATCCAAAATATATTTTGCTGCAGAGTGGGGAATGTAGGAAATTATCTTTGAGTAACCCACATAGGTCATGAAATGCTTTGGTGACTTAACAAGTGTGAATGTTTGATTCTCCATAGTGTAATTCTTTGATTAATCATATATAAGAGGTTTAATCATAAATGATGTAGATTTATATTTACTTTAATCATTCTTCTATAGAAACACACCTGTGATGGTATCCTCAAAGGAAAAAGAGAAAACTTGGAAATCCTTTGAATAATCTGGACTTACTAACACAAGGGATTTCATAATGGCTTGCTTGATAGATTCAAAAGATGAACTTCCATATTCAACACAATTGAACTCTACATATTTCTTAAGCAACTTGGTTAATGACTTAGTTATTTTGGAAAAATTTGGGATAAATCTTTGGATAAAATTGATCTTGCCGAAAAATGATTGAAAATATTTTTTTCTTTGGGTTAAAGGGATTTCCTTGATACCTTTAATCCTTTTAGGGTCTACCTTTACCCCATCCTTTGAAATAACGTGACCATGTATCTTTCCTTCAAGAACCCCAAATATTGATATCTTTGGGTTCAATGATATTCCATACTTGCGACACCTCTCAAATATATGCCTAAGGTGTCCAACATGAGAGTGTATTTCCTTTGAAAACATGTTGAGATCATCTCAATTATTTTTCCCATAATATTTCCGAATACATAATCAATGGCTCTCTGAAATGTAGCACCTGCATTGAGTAAACCACAAGACAACCTTAAATACCCAAAAGTTCCCCAACATGTGGTAAAAGCAATCTGTTGTCTATCATCTTCATTCACCCATACTTGGTAAATGCTCCATGTTAGGAAATAGATAATTATCCTTCTCTAATAACACATTCAAATTCTTGAAATCAACACATAGTCTTATCTCACCTATCTTCTTCCTTACCACCATAAGGTTGGAGACCCAATTTGAATGCCTTGTAGGTGTGATTATATTAGCTTCAAGTAACTTTTGTAATTCCTTTTGAATGAGGAGAGCCGACTTTGGGTTGATTTGTCTCAACTTTTTTCGAAAAGGTTTGGCTCCTTCCTTTAACTGTATCGTATGTTGGATCATGTCTCCATTATAAGATTTCAAGTCATCATAAGACCAAGTGAAGACATCTCTATATTCTCTAATCAAATTATCAATTTCCCTTCTTTCTTCGCTTAAAGTTCCTTTACCAATTTTTACAATCTTAGGACTTTCTAGGAAACCAATATTAACTTCCATGTAGTCATTAGGCTTGACCATCTCTTTATTTTCCTTGTACATGTCATGTTTGTCAAATTCTCTTTCCAAAAGAACGAGACCAACGAGAATATTATTGTACTTTATTTTCTCTTGATATTTTGTTTCTTCTTCTCTCTAATCAATCTCATTTTCAACAAAATCTTTCAGGTTCTACATAAATATTATGATTTGGGGATTTGAATTGTCAAAAACCTGCCAATGCTCAATGTTGTCGAGAACATAAGGTATTAATATGATATATAAATTCCCACCTTCCAACAAATATTTACATGGTTGAAGAGTCTAGGCGGATACAACCAAATCATCATCTTTCTCATTAAACATTCTAAGTTCCACTTCTAAAGACAATGCATCAAACAATTCCATGGAATCACACACAACATCTGTATACCTTTTCAATCGATTGTTCTTGCATGCAAATCAATTCTTAACTTGTAGGGTCACTAGATCAGAGTCACCCCGTATCTTCATAATTTTAATTCCCATATCCTTAGCCATATTCAATCCAAGAAAAAGTGCTTAAAATTCAACCATGTTGTTCCTTGCTTCAAATTCTAGGTGAAAGGCATAGCATAAGGTTTCACCTTGAGGGTATGTGAACAAAATTCATGCACTGGCCCCTATTATATACTTAGTTCCATCAAAACTCATTTTCCAAGTGATATTGACATATTTTTGGGTAGCTATCTCAATTTCAAGAAAAATATAAGATCCTAAGTCTTCCTCATAGCAAACCAATTCATTCATAGTATCTAAGGGTCTTCTACGTGATACTTTCTCATTTGTTCTAGGTGAAAATTCACATAAATATTATCCCAAGTGGGAATTGTATCATAATATAGGTTCATTTGGATGTTATCTCCAAGGTCAAAATCCCACTTAGGAGACAAAAGCATTCCCCAAGAATCTAGAACATCAATAAAAACCACATGCATAGTCATAGAAATGTCTTGATAAACTGATAAACTCACAAGAAGATCCTTGATTAATCCATAAACCTTCACTTCTATGGAATGCAATGCACACATTTTTCTATATGGTCTTGTGGTTTTCAATCCCAAATTATTAATCACACTAAGAGACTTTACATTGATGGAGGATCCAAAATCAAACATATTATGCAATAATATGTGACCAACCACCAAGGATATGAAAAAGGGTTGATGACTTGGGTTCTTCCTTCTTTCTTGATTCATTTTTTGGAGAATAATAGGGGCATATTCACTTTCATCTACAACTTGGGTCGATTGAATCATCACCTTCAACCCCGGTACTTCTTTAATTTTCTCCCTTACAAAAGGAATCTTTTCCAACTCAACAATGAAAACATGAACCTTAGAATTACCCATCCAAATGGTTACATCCAACTTTAGATTAAAAGGGTTATTCTTTGAAGGATTACCTTGAGGTATCTCCACACTTGGTCCTACAAGTTGATTATATTTCTTAGGAGCTTCTGGAGGACCTTGTTAATCATTTTTAGGAGAGTTATCTCTTCTTCTTTGATGAGTTATACCATTAAATATATTAGCATACATTATTTTGATTTCCTCAGGGGAAGTCTTATCACCAAAAAATTCAATTTCCTTATATGCTTCTACGGATTTTTCCTTAACTTGTTGCATATTTTCTTTGGACAAGTGGAATATTTTTTTTCCATGAGACACATTGTTACAAGATTCTAGATATCCATCACCGCTTTGAGGGTCCTCCTTCATTAATTTAATATATATGGCACAAGGATTTTCATCATGGAAACTATCACAAGCTTGAAAAGAGTAAGGAACATCATCGCCATGCATATTAGCTGGCTGCAAAGTTGTGGGAGGTCATTGATTTGGAGGAGGGTCTTGATACCCATTTCTTGGAGGAAAATTGCTTTGCTATTTATTTCTATCAAGTTGAACCAATTTATTCTGTAACACATTCGTTGTTTGTGTGAAATTCATCTCTAACCTTTTCATTCCCTCCAAGATGGAGCTAAAAGGATTAGGAGCGGGCTTAGTAGTATGAAAAAATTTGGGTTTAGTATCGGTTCTAGCTCTAGGATGGATTAAGATATTTGTCTTCCCTGATAGGATCCAATTGTCATCCAAACTCTTAGCATTATTCTTATCCTCAATCAAATCATTAGGCTTGGATTCATTTAGAAAGAAATTGAATTAGCCTTGTAAAACATTTAGGTAATACAACAAGATGGAGTCTGGAGTAGGCTTATGACTCTGAGGGATGTCGTGAACAACTTTATCAAATCTATGATTAAATTCATCCATAGTCTCATTTTAATTTCTTTTCATATTAGTCAAAGCATTCAAAAGAAACCTACTATATTTTCTGTCCGACAATCTATCAAAGAAAACATTTCTATTAGCATCAAGATAATTTATGTTATTGTCAAGCAATTCAAGAAACCAATTTCTATAATCTTTCTTCAATGATAAAGAAAAAACATTTAAAGAGCAAATCAAGATGAGCAATTCCAATACTTATAATATAATCCATAAATGCATCCCAATGTTCTTTAGCACCAACAACATTATCACCATGAAAAACAAGCAGTTTTTCCAATGAAGCAAGTAAATCATGAGGCCAACCTACAATGTTAGTAAAATCAAATGGTTTATAACAATCAATCAACCAAGGAACAACCATTTGATTCAGAGTTCGGAAACTTGAATTATCAACAAATAATCTTCTTATATCTTTCACAGATTCAATTCCTAATTTACTATTTAATTCTCTTCTCTTATGCCTATATCTTCTTCTTCTATAATAAAGCTCATGTTCAATCACAAGATCAACAGTACCTTGGGAATTAGTTCGTGTAGAGTATCTATTTTTTATAGTTTCTTTAAATGGAGTCACCGGATGAGACAATCAATATTATAATTCAAAAAAATCTCATTAAGATACACATACAAAAATAATTCCAACGAAAACTTGAAGATGGAATTTATCCCCGACAACGACACCAAATTTTTTATCTCATGAACCAACACCCTTGCGAAAATTCCAAACACAGGTTCTAATTGGGGCAACAAAATGGAAAGTGCACCATTGTCACCTCAATACACATCCACCTTCACTTTAGGCCAACTCCTACAAGCCACGAGGGGTATCCATGTTTTATTAAGTAAACCTCTTTAAGTGAATTATGACCATGTAATCTTATGATTTACTTTAATGAATCCACAATATCCGTAACAAGACCGTGCACAAGGATTCCAATAAGTGATTAAATGATTTAAAAATAAATGACTAGGATTACTAGAAATAATCACAAGTATATCCACTTGAAAGAGAAGGTTAGAAGATAGTGTATGTGCATGCCAAATCTAATATGCGAGATGAATAACATTAGAAACTTCATATTTTCATTTATATATATAACTCAACAAATAAAACTTCAAAGATGTTAGAACCACTTTTAAGCTACTTTAGGGCACACAAAGTGAAGACAATTAGCATAAATATATGGTGCAATGTGTGCTTGTGATTACCAATTGATTGATTGCTAAG
>JASDQU010214277.1:3288-18405 GCA_032191745.1 Picea mariana | reverse complement strand
TGTAAAAACTCAAAACAGAGTAAAATTGTTTTTTTGTCTACCACACTGCCAATTCTAATGCTTATGCTACTCAACAATCATCTAACCACCTCAGTGGTATTTATAACATTTACAGACCAAGTGGTTGACCACAGGAGGGTCAAACCACTTCTAATTTCAGCAAATTACAATAAATGATGCCCTAACTGATAAAATAGAGTGAGACAATAATCTCCCTCTTGAGCAACTGAAACTGAGTTGTCAAGAGCTTATTAGTTGGAGGGGGCAAGCATGAACAAAACCCGCGTTCCCGATTTTCCCATCACTAGCCGCAAATACCATAACCGCCAAGTCACCCTACATTGTTGTGCAATACACAGTGTTGGACAGAGTGTCAGATCAAGTGCCGGAATGAGTACTGGAAGGAGTGCCTGATCAAGTGTCGGAAGCAGAAATGTGGTGCGTTTTTGCCCTGTAACACCAGAAAAATGTGAATTAGATCTTGGTAATCATAAAACATGATGAATTATATGTAATACAATCATTAAACATGAATCACATGTACCTTATGTCGATCATACCATTTTATCATAAAATTCTTCAAAAATCTCCTTTAAAATATGAAAAACACGTATGTACATGCGGCAAAAGTGTATAATAACCATCATAAAAGTGATCATATCTCAGGCCCAACATTACCCCCACACTTACGATTTGCAGGTCCCATTGCAAACAAAAAAAAGTTACCCCTCATGACTAGGCTTGTTGAGGAGGAGGATCGGCTTTGGAAGTTTCTCCTTCTTGCCATGAAGACTTAGCCTTGTGCCTCTTGTGTTGCTTTAGCTACGCTCTGAGGCTCCGGTTAGATTTGGTCATCTCATCAACCAATCGTTGAAGAGAGTTAACCTTTGTTTGAAGGATTGCATTGTCATGATGAATGTGTGTATCTATTGTCTTCCTTTCCTCCAATTGTTGGAGAAGCTGATGGTTTTCCTTTTGTAGATCCTCTATGGTTGGGGCAGAATCGATGATCTCCGAGGAAGTCTTAGATCCTTTGAGGGATGTGGACAATCTATCAGTTTTAGGATCTAGAGTGGGCATGGGTGAAGTAGGAGTGATGGGATATCGGTAAGGTGAGGTAGGTTATGATTTTGTTTTCCTTAGTGGCTCTAATCCATCCGTAGAAACTTCCCTAGGTTTCTTATGAGGGCTCTCAAGGTTGGAGGATACTTGGATAGGATTCGAAGCAGGTGGAGGTTTTGCATAAGGCTTGGTTCTTGTGCTCCGGGTACTCTTCCGAAAGGGTCCTTTACCAAATTGATTGGATCCCTTCTTGTTTGTGGGAATGATGGGAAATTCTTTCTGCATTAATTCTTGGAGCTTTTTAGGTGTATGATCAAGAGAGAGTGAAGGCATTGAGGGGTTAACAATAGGCTTATTTTGGTCTTTTCTCTTGGTCTTTTTACTTGATGAAGAAGTAGGGATATCAACAAGCTTTTGGTATTTTTTCGGCAAAGAGAGGGTTTGTGCAAGGGTGTTTGGAGTTCTTGGAGAGCGAGGTTTGGATAGAGAGATAGTTTTTAGGATAAGTGGCTTTTTTCCGGTCTTAATTGTCAAGTAACGGTTTGCAGATTGGTAGATAAAGGCATCCCAATTTTTCCCCTGTTTCTCTAGTTTGACAAGAACGAGGAGTTTGATCAAGCCATGGTGGAAGAGACTATTGTTGGGGTTAGTCACATTTTTCCTCACTTGAGAGGACATCTTCTCCAATATTTTGAGAAAATAGAAGGGGGAGTTCAAGGGTTTGTTGAACAAAAAATGAGCCAACAATCTAAAATGACAAGATTTGAAAGTTGAGTATCTACCTTCACATGTAATTAACCTTGTGATGACGATGAGGAGGTTAATCAATTCTATCTTTATCCACTCCTTAGTATACCCTTTTTCTCCTGAAATTCTCTCGAATTCGGGCTTAAACACCCTGTTATAACTTGAGCGTGACAATTGGTGGTTTTTGAACCATCTATCTCCCATTCTTGGGAGCTTTGTTACTGCAGCAATGGACTCTTCTGTGACTTCAAAGGTAAGAGACCCTACATGTGTTGTCTTACCATTGAAACCAACTGGAAATTGCATGGGGAGACCATCATCATGGCCCCGTAAGCTAGACAAAAATGCCCCCCTAGTCTGTGCGCCAAAACACTTCTCTGCACTATGCAAATTCAGGAATGGAAAACAAGTATGCATAGGAGGAAGGTTCATATCTCCTGGGCATTGTGACAGAGGTGAAATTAACCAAGCAAGGGCACGAACAGGCCAAGAGATGGCATGAATTGGGCACAGTCTGAGGGTGATTTGAACAGGGGACAAATTGGCAAAGGTTGTGCGTGATTCCTTAACGTGTGGAGGAGAAAATGGCAATGGCAAATGGAGATAATGGTTGCCCAACCTGATTTTGAATTCTCTTATGGTGGAGCATGTTGCACACATGTGCACGTGAGCTACCATATGTGGGAAATTCAAATTCGATGGCATGCTTTTGGGTAATGTAATGATGCAAGGTTAGATCAATGTCCAAGTCTTTGGACTTGGACATTTGATCATAAACATATGAACCATATTTAATCAATGCCTACAACTAATTCAATTGAATGCAATCGATTTCCAGTTACCTGGAATATATGACAGTTGCCGGTATGCAATTCATATGGCACTTCCTTTGGCACCTCAAATGACTTCTCATATGGAACCTCATACGATACTTCATCCCATACCTCTGTGTTAAGTGCATTTTCACCTCTTATAATGGATAGCCTTCAAATTTGAAGTGTTTTTGACAATCACAGTAGTTAATGAGCAGAGGTAGAATGCTCCATGCTCACTCAATCTTCTTGCATATGACATATAATGTCAAAAACCTACAATGAACAAGTTATAGTAAGCATAAAAATGTATTGTCAAACCTACAATATTAAGCTTGTAATGAAACGATAAACCAATAAACATTGGTTTGTTAAGTATGTGTTCAGTAATTTATAGCACACAAGAGTTAAGCATTTCAAAAATAACATGACTATCAATGTAATAACCTGTATCATAGAAATAATACAAAAGAATTCGTGCAAAGATCTACTTCTCTAGGCAATGATCATTTCTCATCTCATGAACCCCTCGCCCACACCTAAGTATTATGACAACTCACAATCAAAAGTATAGGAAACTAGTCAGTATCCCCCAATAGCGGAAGATTTATAGTATGTCAAGTGTAAAGATAAAATTTCACATCTTGGTCTGATGAGACAGTTAGAGGATGGCCCCACCTATAGGATAAGAGATCCTATATATAGATAAGAAGAGGTAGGCAAGAGAGTTTCAAGATAATCTTATAGTTATTCCCCAATGGAAAGTGTATGAGATTCATTAACCTTAGCCTAACCACAAATATTTCACGTCATCTTTGTCTGCAAGTAATGTCGTACATCAAGACAAGTTTAAATTTATTATTTATTTTTTTCAGATTATCATCCTCGCTAAGTATAATTCCCTCTACCAACAAGCCTATTCAGTACTCTGACAGGTTTACCTAGCCATAACACATGCTAGAACCCGCTACCAGCAGACCTGTTTAGTATCCAATGGGTTATCCTCTTAAACCCTCAGAGACTAGCCCTCCATCTTTTAAGATTTTAGTATAAGATTGCTTATGCAAGAAGATTGGGGAACAACTCTAAAAAAAACTTTTTCTTTCCCTTTTTTTTCAATTGGGATGGTATTTATCTTAGAGGATGAATTTCTGTTATATTACTTAGTGATTGTCCCAATGTAAGGGGTACTTAAGCGGACGTATACTATCTAAATATATGATATAATCAAGCTATTTAGTGTGTAGTGGATGGTACCATTGAGAAAGAACATAAAGGTATCTCTAGGCTCAATTTACTTTCTTCCTTTGTATTTATTGTGATGTTTCCATGACTAACCGCTCATTAAACCTCCTTGGTACTCTTTGATAAAGACACTTGACTCACTTACTCAAATTTCTTGGAAAAACTGTACAAGAGAGCTCTAGGCTTGATAGTTATGGTATCACTTCCTTATACAATGGTGAAGAGTTTCAAGAGCAACTACTTTAGATTGCCAAAAAATGAGAATTTTGCAAAAATATGGCTAATTACAGTAAGTCAATATTCATTTGATGCTTTAATAGACACAAAATTCAAGTATAGCAATTTTTTTGAGGAAAGATCCTTGAAACTGTATACTCCTGGTGAAATAAGTACTTACAGAAATATCTAGGATTGCCTTATTAACAAAATGCAAAAACTATTTACATATATACAGTAGGAAATTCATAAAAAAATTTAAGAACAAGGGGGGACTTCCCCATATACTAAGGCCAATGCATTTTTAGCTGACATGACCTGTAGAAAATCCTCTCTGGAAATGGGCTTATGATAGAATTTAATTCGGTGTCCATCTACCACAAAGGAGACTTGTCCATCGTAAATTGTTTTAATTTTTATAGCTCCATTGTCATATACAGTGTCTACCTTGTAAGGGCCCAACCAATGGGTGGTAATTTTTCCTTTAAAGGTTTTGAATCAGGAATCAAACAATAGAGCACAGTCACCAGGTTGGAAGTGTTTCTTCTTGATAAACTTGTCATGCCACTTGCTCCTCTGGTTTTGGAATAATATTGTCGGTTGGATGGTATCTTACCTGATTTCATCCAACTCATTCAATTGTAGGGCTCATTGCTTTTGAGCCTCATCTAGGTTCAATCCTAATTCTACAGCAATATGGAAGGTCCTTACCTGGAATTCTATAGGTAAAAGTACCTATTTCTCATACACTGGCTCATAAGGGGTATGCCTAGTGGTATTTCTCCAGGTAGTCTGATATGCCCATAAGGCTTCTGGGAGCCTATCATCCCAATCCCAGTGATGTAACTGAACAGTCTTGGTCAATATGGCTTCCAGAACTTTTTTTTTGGATTCTACCTGACCATTGGCTTGCGGGTGGTATGGAGAATATTTACGGTGTTTAATCCCATATTTCTCTGTTAGCTCTTTCATCATCTTGGAAGTAAATTGAGTGCCTTAATCGGTAACAATTTCATGAGGGACACCGAAGCGGGTAAAGATGTCTTCATAGATAAATTCAACAACAGACTTCTCTGTAGCCTTGAATAGGGCTTTTGCCTCTATCCATTTAGTGATATAGTTCGTACAAACCAAAATATAGTTCTTCCTATGGGACATGGGTGAAATTGGTCCTACAAATTCGAGGGCCCATTTTTCGAAGGGTTCTATCATAACTTGGGCCTACAAAGTAATTTCGTTAGATGACGTAGGTGTTCCTATCATTTGGAAACTATCAAAACTTCTCACATACTTGGTAGCATCTTTGAAAATGCTAGGCCAATAGTAACCCGAATGTAACACCTTATATGATGTACGTTTGTCAGAAAAATGGCCACCACATGGTCCATCATGATAGCTTCATGGTATATCAGGTACTTTGTCCTCTCGGACACATCTACGAATAATCAGATCAGGACCTATGTGAAAAATATCATGACCAACCCAAGAGTAATTATCACTTTGTGCAATAATTTTCTTCTTTTCATGAGGTGACAAATGAGACGGTAACTTCCTAGTGGCCAGATAGTTTTCCATATCCTCAAACCATGGGGTATTGATAGAAACGGAAAAAAGGTGCTCGTCTGGGAAACTATCATCTACAAAAATATCATCATCCTCATTTTTTATTCGGGAAAGAAAGTCAGCTACTACATTATCCTTTCCAGGTCGGTCAAGCACAATAATATTAAATTCTTGCAATAACAAGAGCCACCTAGTCACTCAGCCATTAGTTATAGGTTTATTCATGAGGAATCTAATGGCAGAATGGTCAGTGTGTACAAATACTTCATAGCTTGTAATGTAATGACAAAATTTGTTGATAGCATGAACAACTACCAAAAATTCCTTCTCGGTGACTATGTAGTTTAACTCGGTAGGGGAGACGTTCTTGCTTACAAAATAAATGGCATAGGATTGATGGTCCTCCTTATGCCGTAATACCCCTCCTATTGCGATGTGGGAGGCATCAATGGATATATGAAATGAGAGAGTCCAATTGGGCCCTCTAAGAACTGGTGCCACAGACAGATTGGATTTCAGGGTTTCAAAGATAGTTTGACACCACTCAGTCCAAACAAAGTCAACATCTTTTATTAATAATCCAAACATAGGTGCAACAATATTTGTAAAATTTTCAATAAATCGGCGGTAATATCCGGCATGTCCAAGAAAGCTTCTCACCTCTTTCTGAGTCTTGGGGGGTGTGAGTCTGATAATGACCTCAATCTATGCAGGATCGACTTTTATTCCTTCAGATGAAACATGATGTCCTAGAAACACTCCTCCAGTTAACAATATTTTGCATTTTTCATGACTTAGAGATAGGTTCATTTCCTGGCATCTGATGAGGACTTTTTCTAAGTTGTCTAAGGCTTCCTGGTAAGTGTTTCCATAGATTGTGAATTCATCCATGTAGACCTCCACACAATCATGAATAAGATCGACAAATATCCCTAATACTGCTCATTGAAAAGTGGCAGGGGCATTACACAATCCAAATGGTAAGACCCTATAGGCATAGGTGCCCCAAGGACAAGTAAAGTTAGTCTTGTCCTAGTCCTCGGGTGCTATAAGAATCTAGTTGTACCTATTGTACCCATCTAGAAAGGAGAAATACTTCTTTCCAGAGAAGGTATCTAGAACTTGGTCAATGAAATGGAGAGGAAAGTAGTCTTTCAGAGTGGCCTTGTTGAGTTCTCGAAAATCAACACAAATTCTCCATTTCCTAGTCACTTTCTTTGGAACCACTACAAGTGGGGATACCCACTTACTATCAGAGATAGGATAGATAAATATGACATTTAACAACTTTTGAATATCCTCCTTTACTATATCCTTGAGTGTTGGGTTCATCCTTCTCTAGGGTTGCCTAACAGGTGTTACTTTCCCCTAGATATATATGTGATGGATGCATGTGTTGGGGTGTATACCCTTCATGTCAATGTATTCCCAGGCAAATTCTCCTGTTTGTTCTTTAAGAATATCTACTAATAGTTTCTGTTGGTCTGCATCTAGCCCGTAATTTATATGTAAAAACTTCCTTGGACTAATCTCGTAGGGCATAGTATAAAACATGGCAGACTCATCTATTTCGAAAATAAAATATGTCGAAGACAAAATGGATGGGTCTAATTGTTCTTGAAATTATTCCCTAAACATGTATTCAAATCGGGGAAAGGACTGTGGAAAATCCACACATGTGATAGAAGAAATAAACTGGTTTAGCACATTTTCTGTTGTATTCTCCTGAAGTACCCATGCATGGTCACTAGGCAATACAGGTTCTTCCTAGTATTCATTCTCATTTGGACATTCAAGCCACCATAGATTCTCTATATTAGGTTGATATGGAGGTTAAATGGTGAGCTTTTGGATAGAGAGACCATTTGAGATGGTCATTTCTCCTTCTCTACAACCAATAAATGCATTGGTTGTGGCTAGCCAAGTTATTCCCAAAATAATGAGGTGGCCTTTGGTAGGATCCTTTGAGTGAATGACAAGAAAATCTACTGGGTACTCCCATGAGGCTAAAGTAACCATGCTATCATCTAAAATTCCTTCAAGTATAACTGTAGTGTTATCTGCTAATTCCAAAATGGTTGGGGTAGGTCGAAGAAGAGGTTGTAACTGTAATTTTTCAAAGGTAGTAGTGGTCATGACATTGATGGCTGCCCCTAGGTCTATGAGAGTGTTTCCAATGGAGACCTCATTAATGGTTATAGTCACTACGGGGTTTCCTGGGTTCCCATATTTTTCTAGTTTTGGCTGCTCTGATATGTACTCAGAAAATCCTTCTACCAAATGTATTGTAGGAGGGTCCTTTTGCTTCTTATGTGGCTTCTTGATACACAATTTCTTGACTAACTTACTATAGATTGGAATGTCTTTAATGGCCTATTCATGAAAGAAAGCAAAAAGAAAAAGAAAAAGATACCATTTGGTTCCTAGGTCTATTCATGAAAAATAAATAAAAACAAAATGAAAAACTACTATTGGGTTTGGGGGAACTTGCTATAGCAGATGCGTAGGTTCTTACCTCTCGTCTTAAAGTTCCCTTGCCACCAAACTAATTCTAAGGTCTAGAAATGATCTAATTCCTAACTACTTCTTACCTTGAGACAACTCCCCGGAAGCAACACAAAAAATGATGGGTGTTCTATATCCACTAAAAAGACACTAAAACCCCTTAATTAAACTGTCAACCTGGGGTAAGTAAACTTAGAATTGTAGAAAAATATATGTCAAAGGTAGAAGGATGGTAGTAGTATAGTCTAACAAAGGAAGGTAGCTATCCAAGGCTAATCTACTCAAACAAAGCTATCTAATGAACAAACCCTACTAAGCAAATTGAAATTCGGTAACCTAAGTACTTTTGGGCCAAGGATAGATGGATAGTCCTAAGAAAAGCAAGTCAAAAACCCTATTCAAAGAAAACTAGTTCAAAAATAAGCAAAGGTAAAATACTAAGCATAATAATGATCAACTAACAAAAGAAAACTATTTTAACTTGCCAACCTACATTCAATGAGAAACTATCCTATGAAAGAAAATAAATAAACAAGCAATCAGAGACACCTATCTAACCTATTAAAGCAAATAGACAAGCAAGCAAAGACACCTAACTAACCTACGAAAGAAAAAGACAAGTAAGTAAAGAGACCTAACTAACCTACTAAAGCAATAGACAGGTAGGTAAAGACAACTATCTACCCTACTAAAGCAAATAGACAAGTAAGCAAAGGAAACTAACTACTGCAAGGAATCAAATTAAAACTTCTCATTGAACAACTATCTAGCTTAAGAGGCAAGTGGACTAAATGCTTAATGAAAACTATTTCTAATGCATGAAAGGAAATCTATTTTATTGAAAGCAAGAAGAACTACCAACTAATGCTTAATCTATGATAAGAAAACTACTATCTAATCTATCAAAGCAAAGTCTATCTATCCTACAACATTAATAAAACTTTATTATAATCTATGAAAGCAAGAAACTATATCTATGAAAGAAGGAAAACTATTTCTTTTAATCTATGAAAGCAAGAAAACTATTTCTTAATCTATGAAAATAGGAAAACTATCTTTTAACCTATGACAATTCAAATATAATACTAGTGGTTGTGTGAATGTCTTCGGTGTCGGATGATATCTCGATGGCACTTGACAACAAAGCACAATTCCAGTGGTATAAACTCAACACTAATCTCAATGGCAAAGTGAAAGGTGTGAATTAAACAATCCAATGAGAATTTAGCCATGAAAAAACAATGTTAGATACCTTGCATATTCATGTATAAACCATCAACAACATAACGAGATCACCATTATACTTCTACACTATGTAAGAAAAACTAGATTCAATCATTAACTAAGAAATATAATTGCAATTTAATTCTAGGAAGGGAAATTACGTAAAATGAAACTATGCTATGTATATTCTAACAATTCAAACTGCAATAAGGAAATGATTAAAAACATAAATTAAACTATGATATTGAAAAGTAAACTAACAATCTAAATTAACCAACAACTAATTAAACAAGATCTATATAAAAATGAGATAAGCAAGCTATAATTAAAAAATGGAATTAATTCTATCCATCCATCAAATCCTTGTCGAAGAGAACCCAAATAAAAACTCTATTCTATTCTAATTAAAACTCTGTTTTAAACTTGATTATAAAATCATAAAAGAAAGAATAATCTAACATCTAATTGCACATGGGGTTAGTATAGAGACTTGCAAGTCTGTTCCTAATCTACAAGATCAATGCATGCTAATGCATCTCATCATTCTAACCTCAAAAGAGAGTCAAAACAATTAAACCACAACAAAAATATGCATCTACAGAAAACAAAGAGAACAATTAAATTATGAAATGCATAAACAAACACAAAGACATTTACCAAACTACTGGTGGGCCCCCCAGAAAGTCTTGGTCACTCTCTAAAAGTACACCACGAACTTAGCAGGTTGAATTCACCATAAAAACTCAAAAATGGAGTTCTAGCATAATCTGGCAATGTAAAAACTCAAAACATAGTAAAATCGTTTTTCTGTCTACCACACTGACAATTCTAATGCTTGTGCTACTTAACAATCATCTGACCACCTTAGTGGTATTTATAACATTTACAGACCAAGTGGTCAACCACAGGAGGGTCAAACCACTTCTAATTTAGGAAATTACAATAAATGATGCCCTAACTAATAAAATAGAGCGAGCCAATAATCTCCCTCTTGAGCAACTGAAATTGAGTTGTCGGGAGCTCAGTAGCTGGAGGGGGCAAGCATGAACAAAATCCATGTGCCCAATTTTCTCGTGACTGGCCGCCAATACAATAACCACCAAGTCGCCCTACATTTTTGTGTAATATGCAGTGTTGGACAGAGTGTCGGATCAAGTGCCGGAATGAGTACTGGAAGGAGTGCCAAATCAAGTGTCAGAAGCATAAACATGGTGCATTTTTGCTCTGTAACACCAAAAAAATGTGAATTAGATATTGGTAATCATAAAACATGATGAATTATACGTAATACAATCATTAAAAATGAATCACAGGTACCTTATGTCGATCATACCATTTTATCATAAAATTCTTCAAAAAGCTCCTTTAAAATATGAAAAACACATATGTACATGCGGGAAAAGTGTATAATAACCATTATAAATGTGATCATATCTCGGGCCCAACAATTCCCCATGTTTAAAGAGAAAATTTGGCTTCCAAGCACCCCACCACAAATTTTTCTTGGTATTACACAAGAACGCACAACTAACAATTCCAATTCCAAGAGGAAAAATTTGTCTTCATATCACAAAAGAAGACACAACTAATAATTCCAATTCCAATTGGACAAATTTGTCTTGGTATTACACAAGAAGACACAACTAACAATTCCAATTCCATTTAGATAAATTTGTTTTGGTATTACACAACTAACAATTCCAATTAGACAAATTTGTCTTGGTATTACACAAGAAGACAGAACTAACAATTCCAATTGGAAAATATTTTCTTGGTATTACACAATAAGATAGAACTAACAATTCCAATTGAACAAAATTGTCTTCCAATTCCAAGAAGACACAATTAACAATTCCAATTGGACAAATTTGTATTTCAATTCCAAGAAGACATAACTAACAATTCCAATTCCACTTGGACAAATTTGTCTTCCAATTCTTCCCACAATTGTCTTGCAATAGCACAAAATTGTCTATGAATTAAACAACAAGACTAAAAGAACAAAAACCTGTATGTGCACGCTATTTTTGTGTGCATATGTTGGGAGTGCTTTGTTGATCTTGAGATAGATAAGGAAGAGAAGTGTGCTTGGCACAAAACAATTCCCAGCAGGAATGCGTGTGCATTCCTGCAGGGCACGGATGAGTGAAAATCACAAGGATTTTCAAGTCATCAGAGCACATGTGTGCTCTTAATGGAACATATATAAAAAAAATTATATACCAAACATATTTATATGTATATGTATTTTGGGACAAATAGGACCTTAGGACTTAGTATTGAAAGTGTTTTGAAGCATAAAGCAATGGTTAGAGCACCAAGATGTGGGTGGTATGGGTGCAAGGGCTGTGGGGCCTTTAACAAGAGGTAAATTCATAGTGCACTTAGGGCTCGAGTGTGGAGGGGGTTAAGGGTTGATTATAGTTTATGCCTAGGCTTAGATGGAGCTAGGGGGTCTAGGTCATGGTCTAGATCAGGCTCTAGATCATGGTCTAGGTCATCGTCATGGTATAGGTCTAGGTCATGGTCTAAGTCTAGCTCTAGCTTTATGTTGTGGTCTAGCTCAAGGTATAATTCTAGTTCTAGATCTATGTCATGGCCTATTACATGATCATCATATATTTATAGGTCATGGTATAGGTATTTCTATGTCTAGGTCTAGGTCTTGATATGTGTAGGTCAAGGCCATTTCTTTCCTTGCGATGTAGGGAGGGGGGGTGGAGAGAGAGGAAGAAAGAGAGTGTGAGAGGGGGAGATGGGAAGACAAAGAGAGTTTTGTTTGTGGAGATTGATTATCTTACTAATTCATATAGGTCAAAGAAACTACAAGATACACAATTCATGCCCCCCCCAGGCCTTGAGGGGTCAAAATTTTTATTTTTTGCAATTCAAATATTGTAATTTTGTAGTCAATCTGGACCGTTCATTATAAGGTTGTAGATATGATGATATAATTTATGTTAGGGTTTTTTTCCCTAGAAGGTAATGCTATTTTATGGGGGAATTGTATTGCAACCGTATGTTATGGTGAATATTTTATTCTGAGAGAGGAGACTGTGAGAGAAAGAAGAAGAAGTTACAACAGTTGTATTGTCGGTTATATCCCTTCATTTTTCTAGATAATAAAAAGGAAAGACTTGGAAATTTCTCTGGTGGATGTAGCCCACATTTGGTGAAACCCATATATCTATGTCTCTATTGTATTTTGTATCTTATGTGTTTTATTTCCTCATTTGTTTTATTTTATTCCTCCACAATCTTTTTTTTCTAACTGGTATCAGAGCGAAAGGTAACTCACATGAAAAGAGGGTTTTTGGTTCAAGTGGGGGAAATGTCAAAAGATGGAAAGTTTAAGGTTGAGAAATTTAATGGCCAAAACTACCAGCTGTGGAATATGAAAATGGAAGATTATTTATATCAGAGGGATCCATTCCTACCATTAGGCGAAATAGCAAGGAAGCCTACGACCATGAAGGACAAAGAATGGGAGGTTTTTGACAGAAAGGAAGTAGGAACGATACTGATGTGCTTGGCTATGTTGGTGGCTCTCAATAGTTAAAAATAAAAGACAACAAGGGATTTTATGGAGGCATTGGCTAAACTATACGAAAAAACCTTGGGCCCAAATAACGTATTTCAAATGAAGCGATTATTTAATATGAATATGTCAGAAGGTGGGTTTGTTGCCAATCATTTAAATAAATTTAATATGGTTAATAATCAAGTAAGTTTTGTAAAAGTGTACTTTGATGATGAGGTTAGGGCTCTTCTAATATTGTGCTAATTTCTAGAAATATGGAATGGTTTGGTCATGGTTGTAAGTAAATTTGTCTCTAGTTCAAACACTCTAAAATTTGATGATGTTGTTGGTGTTATCCTTAGTGAGGATATGTGATGGAAAAGAACAGGTGAGAGATTAGGTAATGCATTTACTATGGAGAACAGGAGAAGAAAAAAGGATAGAGGAAATGGCTAAGGGAACCACATGAATTCTAGGAAGGGAAGATCCAAATCCATACTAGGAAAGATAGATTGTTGGAATTGTGGGAAGAAAAGACATCTTAAGAAAGACAACAGAGCTCCAAAGAAACAAAGATACGGACAACATGAGAAAAATCACGAAGAAAATGTAACATGGTATGTGTTACAAGATGATTTGATTCTTTCTTTAGATAATATTACTGAATATTGGGTAGTAGATTCAGGGGATTCATTTCATGCCACACCCCATAGGAAATATTCAAGATTATGTTCAAGATGATTTTGGACAAGTTTGTTTGGTTGATGATGAACAATGTGAAATTGTTGAAATGGGTAAGGTAAAAATAAATCAAAATAATGGAAACCAATGGTTACTAAAAGAGGCGAGACATATACCATATCTGAGAAGAAATCTAATTTCAAAAGGGAAGTTTGAAAGTGAAGGTTGCATATCTATATTTACAGATAAGGCGTGGAAGGTCATTAAAGGATCACCGGTAATGGGAAAAGAAGAGAAGATGGGAACATTGTGTTTATGTACTGTTAATGTTGACTCTTCTATGTCTTTAGCTTATAAATGAGTGGATACAATACTGTGGCATTATAGAATTGGACACACAAGTGAGAATGGGATGTAGATACTTCACAAAAGGAATTTGTTGCCATATCCTAAAAAGATTGATTTGGATTTCTGTGAGCACTGTGTTTATGGAAAATAGAAGTGATCCGGATTTTATGAGCATAATGAAATGAATACAGATTATTAATAGGTTCTTAACACAAAATAATAGAGATACAGTAAAATTGGTTTTCTATTCAATAATGAAATAAGCTGAAATTGTAAAATGCAGCGGAAACAAGCTTGCTGAAATGGTGGCGGCTTTTCTCTGAGATGAGATGTGATGACAATGTGCATTCACAAGAAGAAGATTACAATGAGGATATGAAGGCCTTTTTACAATAAGAAAGAATGTAAAAAACCATAGACATCCAAAAACCTAACCCTAGGAGATGAAGCGCCAAAAGTCATGTGGGCCCCGTTTGGGTAAGTTAGTACATCAACTTCTCGGGATCGTAACTTTTGCATATGATATCTGTTTTAGGCGTGTGATAGCCCGTTAGAAAGGTATCATCGAGGAGATTCATTTTGGGGGCTCAATTATGCCTTCACATATAATTGAGGATCTCGATACCGAAAAACCTTCATTTAGGCCCTCAAAATGGCCCCGGAAGTTAAAACTCCTAAAAATAGTAAATTGCCAAAATTGTCAGAAAACTGTTTTGAGCCAGTTGGAAAAGGTGGGTGCCCATCGATATCCATCTGGATCAATCCTACCTCCTTAGGAAGAAACAATCTCCATTTTTTTGAGGTCCCCCATTAGATGAGGAAATTTCTGTTGAATTTGGCCCCGGGTGAGCCACTTGCCTTGGTGCAGGAGCTGCCCTGCTTTGATGACTCGATAAAGATAGATCCTTTGTTGTCAAGGTCCCTTGATCTATCTATCCACAATTTGATCATTGGATGCCTATTGTATGCAGTCAGGGTTGAGCTCTGTTGGTGTCAGTTGTTCTACTACTTCTGAGGTGTCTAATAATGGTGGGAAATAAGGGAGAAGGAGATCCACGTTGAACATTGGGTGCAGGCTAAGGAAAGGAGGAATGTTGAGCTCAAAAGAATTATCCCCCACAACCTTGGTGATAGTGTACGGTCCATAATAGAGTGGGCGAAGCTTCTGATGGGGTCCTGTAAGGCGTTCTTTCT
>JASDQU010214275.1:6732-18481 GCA_032191745.1 Picea mariana | reverse complement strand
GACATATTTGCATCATTACACAGCGACTTTATGAATTAGAAAGTCACCACAGGTACCTCGCTCTTCCTTTGGCGACTTGCTAACAGAGCATCCAACGATTTCCCCATTGAAAGAGAAACCTTTTCTTAGCCTCCTTCACCCTAGCAACATCAGAAATTCACCCCAACGATTTGCTAGAGGGACCTGAAGCGTTTCATCTCACCACTACATTTGAAGATTCAGTGCAATATTTTTTGTTTAGTTTTGATATACGGGGTTGAAATAAAGAACAAGTTTGTAGATCGTTATCGAATTCGTGGTGCATCAATGAAGAATTTGTTATTGATGATAAAACTCGTTGTGTAGATCAATACGCATTATAGATGCAGGAAAGCAAGAGGAGGGTAGTATTCAAGTTGCCGATTAGCAGTGTATTAAAAGCACACCAGTACAGATAAGACAATAAGGACAATTAGAACAACTCCCTGGTTTGTATAGAAAATGAAGATTCGACCAAAGAAAGAGGAAGGATATACTAGTCAAATGAACTCCTTTTTTGTTGTCAAGAGCATGACTCTCAAGAATTTGAGATACAGATGGAAGTGGAATGAATGAGACAATCTTAAGGATGTAAGAAAATTGCGCACACCCCCACCCCCTTCTCTCATTTTCGACTTCCCGATGTAGGATCATTCTTAAACACTTGAGTCGGATTGACTCTTCGGCTCCCTGCTAGAACTAATTCTACTTTTCCATATGTCCTCCTTTCCCCAAAGTATAGGTCCTCCTAAACCCGCGACCCTCTTCTTGGCCCTTCGAAGAAAGTTGGTTGCGACACTGACTCTCCGTGCCAGGCCCTTTTTATCACGTGACCTTGGGCTATGTCCCGGGGCTCAACCACAACAAGCGCTTCGGGCTTCAAGCTTCGACTCTTTCCACGACAACCAACTCTTACGTTCTCTAACTTCGAATCGGCGAACTTCAAACGGTGCGAGGATCAACGGTCACCATCCCTCCCTCTGATCGACAACTCCAATTTACTCCGGACTCCAGCCTTCAAGAGTCTCTCGATATTTTTCTTTGATATCTCCTGGAGTACTACTCCTCCGAAATGTGCAGATCGCTTCCACGCATCCCCATCAAATCCAACGGTTTTGATTCAAATCGCTCTTCATGACTTCGCAAAGATCTCTACTTGCTCTTAGCAAACCTTCCGGAGCTCCAACTCCAAGATCTCTTGATCTTCTACCACCTGTCTCCTCTCGACATTGAGCAATTTCATAGTCTTCGAGACTTCGGAAAGTCCTCGACCTCCTTGCACACTTAGCACAATTTTCTTCTCGAGACTTAGACTATTCTTGACCTCCCTCTGCGCTCCTTGCAAAGTTTTGTGCAAATCCTTCTGCAACTTTGCTCAGCTTGAAACCTTCAAGGTTCCCAGTTCCTCTATGTCCTTCAGTGGAATTTCACGTGCCCTCTTGGAAAATCAACGCCCTTCCTCCTGAGCTTGTAAGAAGAACTTACAGTGTCCTTGGCACACTCCTTGTGCTCGACTAAGCTCTTTGACGGCTTCTCCCTAAGCCCTTCCACGAATCTTAAGGCATCTATTGAGTAAAAGGGCCTTCGAACACTACATAATAAAGGTATGGTTGAAGGTATGGCTAATTGCACTCTAGATTTTGATTTCTATGAAAATTGCATATATGGTAGAAAAAGTCGAGTAAGATTCACATCTGGCACTACAAGAGCAAAGGGGATCTTAGAGTTGATACACAGTGATGTGTTTGGACCTATTCTTGTTCCATCGCTAGGTAAATCTGTGTATTATGTTTCATTCGTATATGATTTCTCAAGGAACATGTGGATTTATTTTCTTAGAAATAAATCTGAGGTATTTGATAAATTTAAAGAGTTTAAGGCTCTGGTAGAAAATCAGACAGAGAAGAAAATAAAAGTATTGAGGACAGATAATGGTGGAGAATTCTACGGAAATGAATTCGAAGAACTCTGTGAGAAGTGTGGTATAGCAAGGCAGAAGAATACTCCATACACACTTCAGTAGAATGGAGTTGCATAAATGATGAACATGACACTGATGGAAAAACAAAGGAGCATGCTCAGCGGTGCCGAGTTAGGACAGGAATTCTGAGCAGAGGCATTGGGTACATCATGTTACTTGGTCAATCGATCACCTTCATCGGTGTTGGATGATAAAAATCCACATGAGGTATGGACTGGAAAGAAACCCTCTCTTCAACATCTTAGAGTGTTTGGTTGTGATTCTTATGTACATGTTTAAAAGGAAAATAGGAGTAAGCTGAATAAAAAGGATGAAAAGTGTATATTTATTGGTTATAAAGATGGTGTGAAAGGTTATAAGCTTTGGAACCCAGAAACCAAGAAGACTATTTACAGTCGAGATGTTGTTTTCAGAGAGGTAAAATATGTTTCCAAACATGAATTCCTACCAAGGCTAGAAGAACCTAAGAAAATAGAGTTGGAATTGGATGATGCAAAATCTGAATCATTAGAAGAAGATGAAGAAGAAGAAAAAGAAGAAACTCATATCACAGTATTGAGGAGATCAATAAGGGAAGGAAGGAAACTAGAAAGGTATAGTCCACCGGTTTTTTGTTTTATCTATTACTGATGATGATCCCAGAGCTGTCAGGGAAGCAGTGAATTCAGAGAATAGTAAACTATGGAAGAAGGCCATGGTTGAAGAAATGGATGCCTTGGATAAGAATGAGGCATGGGATATAGTTGATTTTCTAGCTGGAAGAAAATCTGTTGGTAGAAAATGGTTGTTTAAGAAGAACTTTAATGCAGAAGGTAAAGTGGAGAAATACAAAGCTCGGGTAGTAGAAAAATGTTATTCCCAGGTAGAGGGAATTGACTTTGGTGAGAGTTTTTCTCCTGTTGCCAAGTTAACATCTATTCAATTTATTTTATCTATTACTATTGCTTTTGATCTTGAAGTGGAACAAATGGATGTGAAGACATCATTCCTACATGGGGATCTGGAAGAAGAAATCTACATGAAGCAACCAAAAGGCTTTGTAGTGAAGGGAAAGAAAGAGTTGGCCTGTAAGCTAAATAAGTCACTATTTGGTTTGAATAAATCACCTAGGATGTGGTACCAAAATTTTGACCATACATCCTTGGATTGGGGTGAGAAGTAGGGTTGATCACTGTGTATATTCCAAGCAGGTTGGTAATCACTTCATTTATGTAGTGTTTTTTGTTGACGACATGTTGTTGGTAGGAAATAACATGGATGTTATCAAGGAGGTGAAATCTTATCTATCCTCCAAATTTGACATGAAGGATCTTGGCGCTACTAACATCATTCTGGGAATGGAGATTTAAAAAGATTGTGCAAGAAAGAAACTCTAGTTGAATAAGAGAAAATATGTTGAGACGATATTGCAGAAGTTTAATATGCATGGAAGTAAACTAGTCAAGGTTCTTATTCCTATTTGCAGATCAGTGTCCCAAGACACAGGAAGAAGAAGAGGACATGTCCCATGTTCTGTATGCCACTGCAGTTGGTAGTTTGTTGTATGCAATGGTCTGTACTAGACCGGACATTGCACATGTAGTGGGAATTTTGAGTAGGTATATGTCAAAACCAGAGAAGCAACATTGGACAACAGTAAAGAGGGTCTTCAAGTATTTGTGTGGCACTACCAATTATGGATTGTGCTACCAAGGAAAACCGGGATTGGACAAAGTGGTGGAGATACATGGCTTTGTTGATGCAGACTAGGCTGGAGAACTGGATCACAGAAGATCTACAAGTGGGTATGTGTTTAACCTATTTGGAGGAGTAATCATTTGGATGAGAAAAAGACAGGCTATAGTGGCACTCTCAATTACATAAGTTGAATATAGGGAAACCACTCATGCAAGCAAGGAAGCAGTATGGTTACAGAGATTGTGTTTAGGTATTGGGTTGATACAACAAGTAGTGGGATTAGATTGTGACAGTCAGAGTATAATCTTCCCAGAAAAGAACCAAGCTTATCATCTGAATACAAAGCATATTGATGTTCATTATCACTTTGTGAGAGACATGGTTGAGGAAAATAAGGTGTTACTGAAAAAGGTTGACACTTTGAAGAATGTTGCAGATTCATTGACAAAGTCTGTGAGCACAGAAAAGTTCTCCTGGTGTAGGGTAACAATGGGCATTGTTGCCCTATATTCTTGACTATATAATCCTATGGACCCCTAGATGCAAAGAAAACATCAAGTGGGAGAATGCTGGGTATGTGTTATATTCTTTGCATGTGTGTGTGTGGGCGCATCAGATTCGACAACTGCGTCTGACGATCCCTCTAGTAGTGCTCTTTGTATTTTGTGCGATAGGCACTTCCAAGGGGGGAGGGGGGCGGGGGGGGGGGATATGCCCCCCTCTTGTTACACGCAACGTTTGGGGAAATGCCCCGATTTTTTTTGGGGGGGCAACGGTTTTTGCTATTTTTAGCAGTTTTCTAAATTAATCCTAGATTAATGGATTAGGGTTTTGGTATCTACGAAATACCTAAAAACATTGCATATATTGTATGGTGAATGGTGAAATTCGATATAATGAATAGAAGAAAGGTTTTCCCCAGTTGAGGGTTTTCGGTATATATCTTTGTGTAATATGTGTATGAGCCATTGATTAATTTTTGTTTTGCTTAAGTATCTATATGCATTGCTTTACTTCACAGGTTTAAAACTTACATTGAGATTATGTATTTATGGTGATACATTTAGCGTGTTTGTGGTATCAATATGATTGTGATTCTATGTGAAATATCATTGCTAGAAGAACCTATAATCCAAATTGAGTTATATTATTAGAGAGCCAGAATGCATGTAAAACACTCAACCAACTTCATCCTCTTTTTTTAAGATACATGGTCCTCCCACTTATCAAGATTATGTAAGACCACAATTCCTTCATGCCCTAGTCAATGATTAAAAACATACAAATGGTGGACAAAGGATCTCAATAACCAAAATTCATGGCCATTCCATATAGTTACTATTTCTAAATGACAATTTATATACTTTGGAAGTTGTTATGCTCATTTTGGTTTTCTTTTCCCTTTTCTAATATTAACATATAACAGGAGGAAAATGAATATATAACTTCACAAAATCAGCATATATAAATTACATATAAATTTTTACCATTTTAAAGAAGTTGGTCATTTGAAAATATCCTACTTATGGAAGGATACTTTTTAATCACCATAACATTTATTGACATTATCGATCCAATATAACATTTTCATATCACTCACTATTATGGGGTAGGTCTCTTTTATCAAATCACTTATGAGTGATAAGCTCATATGTTTCGCACTTGTCTTTATGAGAAACAATTCCATGACAATCTTGTATCTAATGATTATTAACATAGTAGTCTCGGATTTATATATGGAGGGTACTTTTGACTATTGGGAGAGGATTTATTGAGCTATTGGATTTTTCTCAACTTGAATAGTCTCCCATTGCTATATTCTACTCACCATTTTTATATAAAAAGAGTAGAGCATTGTCACAATGGGAAGGGGTAGAAGGGTTGTGAGCTATGTGAGAATTACATTGGGAAAATAATGTTAGATAGTTATGCGAATATCATTATAAACGATGAGGGTTACATTGAGATTATATACCCATGAGATGTGATACCTTAGACATGGTTGTGATGCCATGTAAAACATGATTTCCATATGAACCTATTTAATCCAAACTAAGTGTAACATCCCGCTCTGGCGCACTCAGAAAACTTATTCTTTGAGGACACTTGCTCGCAAGGATCTGAACTTTTATGATGTTAAAACATTTATCCTTGATTATGATGCATTATGATAGATGACATGATGTTGTACTGCTTTGACGTAGACAGGTGCTTTTGACTCAGTTTTATTGAGTGTGCAGGGTTTTGGACCTTGAGGATGCAGAGGCATCGGTGGAACCCCTTGGACTTCGGATTGAGTCAGGGAGTGTGCTATTTGGGTTGATTTATTTACTGTGATATTTCATTGATTTGATGATATGATGTTGACATGTTCTGACACGATTGTTGATGATGCAGGATGACGATAGCTTGCCGACCAGACTCACATATGGAGTAAAGGGGTCACACACAATTTCTAGAGAGGTTGAGGGAGAGGTGTGGACAACAGCCCTCCCACAGCCTACTAGCACTCCCACTGTGGCTCGAACTGTAGGTTAATGATTACCTAGTTCGAGAGGATCCACGATGCCATGAGGGAAGACTGCGATAGTCGCTCATGATGATTCTAAGGGGCGCGCAATAAGGCGGGGGCCTTATTCCTTAGAGCCCTTAGTCTTCCACAAGTTCATCTGGCGAAGTGTTGACTCCAAGGGTTATAGATGTCTACCAATTAGTCAAGTTGGCGAGTGGCACCCTTGGAGCACGTGGTGCATCCTGAAGGGCACGTCACGCGAAAGAAACACAAGTTGGTGAGTGGCACCCTTGGAGCACGTGGTGCATCCTGCAGGGCACATCGCACAAAAGAAATGAATGAGGCGAGTGGCACCCTTGGAGCACATGGTGCGTCTTGAAGGGCACGTCGTGTTGATGATGATGAAGAAACAAACCTAGATGGCCCTAAGACATTAACGCCTTAAGAAATACTTGAACAACTTCCCTAACCAAGTGTCGCCCAGTTCAGAATCTAAGTCCTAAGTCTAAAATTTCTCTAGGGTAAAATTTTAGTCTAACCTTAAGAAAAGACCCTAAGAATAAAAATAAAAATTTAAACAAAAACCCACTTAAGTAATAGTTCAGTCTTCATAAAATTCTTGGGGTAAATGAAGAGAGTATGAATTTAATTAAAACTAGTGGATTTAAAAATTTCAAAGAAGAAATTATTCATTAACTTGTGGAAGTACAAAGATATTAAATTAATAATAAAAGGGAAGGATTTAATAATGCAACTACCATTTTGGGCTTTAATAAAAAGGGGAAAGATGGGGATAAATAAAAATTTGGAAACTTAGGAATGGGGGAAACATAATTAAGGAAAGAGTTGAACTTATGGTAAAAAGCAAGGTCAACATAGAAAGGAATCTGCATTTAAGAACCTGCTAATCTGAGTTAATTTAGTAACATCCTTTTTAGGAAAGTATTTAAAAAATGTAAGGGGATCTAGGAACACCTAGGAGTAAATTTAGGAGCGACTCTAGGTGGTGAGGGATTTGAGACAATTAATAAATTTGAAGAAAATATTTATTGGAGAAAAGAGGGGGATGGACGACACTTGTGCGATGGAGAATATTTAGAATATTTTATTGAAACTTAATTTAAAATGTGAATTAGGAAAGTTGGGGGGGTCTCAAAACTCTATAAAAGAAAAGGGAGATGAGGAAGAAGGGGATCGACTGTTAGCGTAATGTTACGCTGCCGGATTTGTGACTTGACTGATTGCTTGTGAGGAGTTGGGATTTCTCAGTTCGGATAGGAGTGGTAGCTCGACCTTGCGAGGCGAACTGGGAAGCTAGACTTACCATCTGGATTTGTGTGGCCCCTTTGCAGCTCGGGGGGCTAAGGGGGAAGCAGAGTACCCCTAGTGATTGGCTGGGAGGTACCGGTGTAGTCTCGACAGTCGACGAGCAGGAGCAGGACGGAGCGCGTGGACAACTCTTGGAGCAGGAAAAAGGCAACGGTACGCCCTTTAATTTTGCAGAGTAGATTGCTTAAGATTTAAGCTTGGTTGGCTTGTTGATTTGAAAAAAATGAATTGGTTAAACTTGTTAAGGTTCCGTCTGAATTTGATTGAAATTGTTTCATGGCTGAAGGTTGGGTGTTTGCATTTAGAATGGAAGCATTTTCTTTTTTTGGAATATTTAGTTCGCTGTATTACTAATGAAACCTCGGTTGTCATTCAATAACCCTCCCTGGCCCATGTCACTGCGTTCACCTTACTCTTCATTTTATTTTTTATTTTTTTTTACATTGGCTGCTTCTCATGTATAAAGGGATAACTTAGCTTTGTACTGATGTGTTCTGACAGTTTGAGTTTGCACTGTTACCCTTCCTGGCAAACTAAAATATGAGTATTACTCCTGGCATTTTTTTTGTTTGAAATTTTGGATCCGAGATTCGTTTCGGCAATAGGTAACACAGTTGTTATTTAAAAAAAAAAGAGAATGAAATTCTCATTGCGGGCTGCTATACATCCCTGCATTTTTCATTTTTTTTATCCCTGAGTGTTGTTGTTATTGTCTTCGTTGAGTGTATTGGCATTCCGTTCAGGTAAAATCGTTCTGGAAATTCGTTTTACATTGTTGCTATAGTTTTGTTGAGTGTATTGGCATTCTGTTTAGGTAAAATCGTTCTGACAATTCGCTTTACATTGTTGTTGTAATTTCATTGAGTCTATTGGCATTCCGTCTTGTAAAAATGTTCTGGCATTTCGTTTTACATTGTTGTTGTAATTTCGTTGAGTGTATTGACATTTCCATCCCTTGCGCCATTCGCTTTTCCCTCTCTTGGGTCAGACGTATCCTTAGGCAACAGGCGTAGCACTCTGCTGGACTCACAAGTAATGCAGCGATTCCCTATTTTATGCATAATGGTGTTAATGATATATTTAGTATTATTAATGAATCAATGCATATATCAATTGTTTCAACTGCACCAATGAACTATATTTCACAGTGTTGAATGTTAACAGTATTGAAGGTTGTGTAGTAAATTGGTTATTCTCATAATTAGCGGTCTAAAGTTGAGTGGAGACAGTCAATTTGTTGTAATTAATAAGGATTGACGTTGTATATATTATCGAACCAATAACTTAGTTAAATTGCATTGTTAAATTATGCTTTAACTTTATTTTCTTTTGTGGATTTAGATTTTAGGATTTACGAAGATTAACTTGATCCAGCACCGCCCGACCCTGATCTTTCACCCTTGCCTCTGTATTGAAACAGTGTCTAATTCGCCCTGCCAAATGGTGCGGAACCCCTAAATTTGTCTCCACCACTGTCATGAAAAACGTCTAATCCATCCTGGCAAACGGTGCCAAATCTGCGTAGTTACTACTTGGCAATCTGTATTAAATCGTAAAATTTTACCGCCTCTGCAACTGTGCAAGGAATCGCCCGGAACCGCCCTTGCCGGAAACGTTTAATCTGAACCTTTCGCCCAACACCGTTGAATTAAAAATTCTAATTACTTACCTCTGTCAGAGCGCGATGTTTGGTGGAAAAAGGGTATTTTCCATGACGTGTTAGAGAGGAATTTCTGAGTGGATCCCTGGCTCTGACAGTTGCTAGATGCAAATGTTTTCATTACTCAGCATAGTGGATGGGTCGCCAGTTTTATTGTCATTGATAATTACAGGGTAACTGTTTGTTCTATTTATCTATTATTGCAATTGAGTTAATAGGAATAAAGTGTAAGGGCCACTGTCTTGTTAACATAATTGTTTTTTGTAATTGTAAAAGCATAGTTACTATATTCTAATATTGGCAATATGTAATTATAAGGCCTTGTAATTAGGTTGTTCTTACCATGTAATAAACATAATGTAATGTTAGGATTATAGAAAGGTATGCTATTGTTATTCTTGCATTGTTATCGTACCATAAAGGGTAAGGGCATTGTTATTATTGGAATGTTGCTGAAATTGTAATGTTATGGATAACATAGTTTGTTATAGATTTGCGTAAAGGTATGGTGACTGAAATATGTAATAAGGTTAATGTAATATGTAAAGTTAACGTCATGGTGATACATTGCTTTGATTTATGTGAGAGTAGTGTGGCATTATGATATGGAGTGTAAATGTTAGTGTTATATAACATATAGAAAAATGTTATGGATATTTTTTTTGCGAGGTTTTAACATGAAATGTAATATGACCGAATTTAAGGTAAAGAAGGGTAATGTAATGCTAAGGTATATAGTGTAATGTTGATGCTAATGTTAGTATTGGTTTAGAGTAAAAATTGGTTTAGAGTGATGCTGACTATATGCTTAGGGTAATGAAATGCATTTATTATTATTGTTTATGGTAATGAGTATGAAATGAACGTTTAAATGCTCAAGCTAATGGTTTTGAAACTGTTAATGTGGACGTTGTAGTCGTTTCACAGTAAAGTTACTAAAATGATTATAGATACCACATCGGATGTAATGTATTTGGTCATTTATATAGTCATTGTAAAATGGAATGAAAATGGGTGTTAGTTCATGGTAGAGGTGATGAAATTAATATCTTTGATAGTAAATAAAATATAAATGTTTTAAACTAAGTTCCAAGGTTATTATGATTTAGCGAATGGGATTTTGCAATTCATTGAAAATGCCTTATTAATGAAACCTCATTTAATTAGATTTGTTATTATTGGGATTCGCAATTATTTGCCATTGCGATTAACTGACTTGCGTTTTCCGTAGAGGTCATGGTTGTTCTTAATTATTGTCATACTTGGTTGTAATTGTTTGTTGGGTTTGGTCATGTCGGGCAGGATATAGACACCTTGATGTTCCTTAGAACAGTCACCAGCCCTGATACATTAAATGGTTAAAATCGATGGGAACCTGGGCTTGAGCGCTGCTTATGTGTCTTGGAGGTCCTAACCTTTGTAGGGTAGGATGGGCGGGTAGGCAGTCTTACTTATTGTCGCTTGATCATCGTTAAACGCATGTTGTTACTGTGGTACGTCGTATGTCATCTTGCTCTGTTCGTCTTGCTTGCATCTTGTTCATCGTCGGGTTACTAGTTTATGCCTGAGTAGTTGGCCAGGAGCCTATCTGACCTTCTCTCTCTCTCTGGAGCAGAGGGCTAATATTAAACGCCTTGCTTTCCTGTGCAGAAATAGTAAAATCTACTCTTATGGATACATCCTTATGTCTATGGTCATTTAATGCTTGCAGTTACTTGTTGTGTGCCTTTTGTCTTCTTGTTTTGTTCATCGTGGTTGCGTCTTGTTAGTTGTCGGGTGGTGACGTAGAGACAAGTGTGTATGTTTCCTTTCTACACACGCGCACACACTTTAAAAAAAAATAAAAATTTTCACCTGTTATCAGAGTTGTTGTCGTAACGAGGAGGCTGTTACACTAAGTTGTATTATTAGAGAGCCACTACTCAGGTAAAACACCTAGCCAAGTTCACCCTCTCATATTAAGATATGGGGTCCTCTTCCTTATCAATAACACATCTCGATATTTCCTCAGTACCCAAATCAATGATTCAAATCATATAAATAATGAAAAAATGGTTTCAATAACCAAAGGTCATGACCCTTTCATATAATTATTATTTGTAAATGTCAATTTACATAATTTGAAAGTTGTTACATCCCTTTTTGTTCTCTTTCGTATTTTGAAATATTAATATATAACAGAAGAGAAATGGGTACATGTAAATCACTACATTCATTAGGCGTAATTACAAATTAAAAAAATGGAGTAACTTAATCCATGGATAAAGAAAGACTAGATTACAACCTACACCAATTGATCTTTTCCCAATATTTTCACCCTTGAACAATAATGTTTTCCATGAAAAGTCCAAATTTATCATGTCCAACAATTTTTGGAGTTGTTCTCCCCCCCTTTTTTTTTCTTTTCCCTTTTCCACTATTAATTCATAACAAAAGATACACTTGATAATTTGATTTTGGTAGGTGTGATGTCCCTTTCTATTTTCTTCTCTCTTTCAATATTTTTTTCCCTTTTCCCTTTACCAATATTAATTCATAACAAAAGTTGCATTACATAATATGCCCAACAATT
>JASDQU010214274.1:0-11375 GCA_032191745.1 Picea mariana | reverse complement strand
CTTAAGCAACACCGGAATGAGCCTCCTCCCCTTAGGGTTTTGACTTCATGGCCCTGCCATTGCAGCACCATTAAGCCTAACTCTCCCGTCCTTAGATTTAGATCCTTCCAAGCCTTTAGCCTTACTCCTTGACTCCATTTACCCTAAGGCACTAGTCTAATAATGCAACGTTGAGAGTCTTGTGTTAAAACAACCTTTCTATCTTCCAAAAACTGAAACCCTAACTAACCCTAGCGACTTACTAACCCTAACTAGCTAATGACGTCATGCCTATTTTGATCTCTTGTTTGGTATAAAACGTTGTGGCTTTGTCATCTAGCAATTGGCATTGATGTGTAGAATATTTTCATTGGTTTAATTTGCAAAACGACCACTTCCTTGCCTTTCAAAACTAACCTAGAACTAGGGCTGACGTCACCCTTAGTAGTATAGTGACGCAACAACAATATATATATATGAGCACATTTAATGCATTGTGATAATACAAGGATTGATTTTGTACATTAATGCAAGTATCATTTTGTATTTATTGTAGAAGTAATATTATAAACCATTGCCTTCATTGCAATCATTGACTTCGTCAATAATTACATTTATTATTGCTCATATATATCAAAGATAGTCATTAATTTATGAAGTTCTAACCACTGTGGCATATTTTAGCTTTTATTGTTGCCTTGTCTCGCAAACAGGTGCCCGATCAGTGGAATACCTTTTTTTGACTATCTTCTTTGGCAGTAATCTGTGAAGGGGAAAACCTACTTTGACCTTTTGAGCCTTAACCTCTTAATCTTTTTCCTTTCAATACCCCAGATTACTAGGGACGTCTCCCTTGGGATTAGCCACCTTGAATAGAAAGAGCCCCCCATCGAGGTGACAGTGGGTGGGGAAGCTCCTGTTACGCCAGTTTGACTCTTCCTTTCAAGCTACTTAGCCTATCCTACAAACTGAGCGATAACAAAGCCCTAGCGATTTCTCCTTTCCTTGAACAAATTGTAATAAAATATGCAATTGGGCATGGAAGTAGGGTTACTAGAGTGCTACAAGGGTAGGGCTCTAGCATCTACTTCAAGATAGGTGCCTTTCAAGAAATTTTAGCATATGGAAGATTATATGGAAAAAGATAATAACATATGTCTTTCCCCTAGGGTTTCAAGCAAGCAATTTCATAATCTTAGACATGAAACAAGTAAAATTAACCATAAGCCTTTATTCACAATAAAGAAATGCATCCACTTACTTCACAAAGAATAATCAAGCAAAAACCTAGTTGAAGATCCTCCACATGAAAATTGCCAAAGTACACCAATAAATGCCTCCACCAAGAAGTCCGCACCACTAAATTTCAGCCAAGAAACCTTAAAGAAGGCCGAATTTCAAACCACCACTTGTGTGATGAGTGAATCATGAAAAAATACAAGAATTTATCTCTTATTTATACAATATCAATGACCTTTAATTATCTTTTAGGTCATAAAAGGCCAACATGGCCAGTTTACATCAAAAATCCAGTTTTTACATAAAATCAATAATTAAAACCCTAATTTCACTTTCGGGATGACATCATGCCCTTCTAGGATGATGTTAGGCCCCCAACATGGAACGCTAGGCCTCAAACGTAAAACGCTAGGCTTCCAGAGGCCTCAAATGCTGCCACACATGCCAACTAGCACCAAATCATCCTCATAAATGTCAAACCCTAACTGGATGACGTTAAGGGTCAACATGATGACGTCGGGGGCCTTCAAGGGCCAATGTCATGGTGGAAGGGCAAGACACCCCTGGGTCTAGGCCTGCCAGAGTGTCTTGGGGGAAACGTCCTTCTTACTTCCTGGTGCCATCCTCTGGTGTCTCTCTGCCCCTGGTTGGGGTCACAACCTCCATCTACTAGGCTTTCAACCCCATGGAGGTTTGAACTAATCATCTCCCCATATGTACCTGTCCACCGGGAATGGTCTTACAACAACAACAAGTATGCCCTCCATGGGCTCATAAGTAACATGGATCATAGCAATGTCAATCACATCCAATAATCAAATTACCCAAACATGTGCTTCAAACCCCGCTTTACCTAGACAAATGCTCAAAGACGTTATGCATTTTAACAAGTCAGGTTTGGAAAGGGTCTCAGGATGTCCTATTGGGCTAATCCTCCTCAAGTTTGGGGTGTTTCCCGGGTGAAGACTAATCTAGATCATGTAAGTGTGTGAAATGGTGCAGGGAGGAATGTTTGGGCAAATGGTGGAGTGATAACAGGGAAATGTAGGTCTTGCCTGTGGGTGCCTCTGTAGAGGGCGAGCTGCACCTTGTCATGGATGCCATTGTTTCCTAGCCCATTCAATGCCTTTTATTCTTTGTCTTATTGCTTTTTCTTTTCAAGTGAATAGTTGGGGGACACTGTTCTGGCGTGGTGACTAGTGGTGACAGCGTTACCCACAAGCACTTCACGGAAATGAGAAGGCTGGCTCGTGATGAGACGTCGTTTCTCTTGTCTATGCCACCAAGAGCCACTACCCTGGTTTGGTGACCAGATAGATGGTAGCGTCATATCGCTACATGCCCATGGATCTAATAGGCCGACTCATGATGAGACCTCCCATCCACCAACTAGACCTTGAGTTTTATTTTATCTTACGAGTCCCCTTTTCTTATTGAGAAGCCTTTTATTGCTTTCTCGGGAATCCCTGGGCGAAGCATCTCAAAGGTTTTATTTTGGCTTTTAACTCTTGCCAGCTACTTTTACCCTCTGGGCCTTTAGTCCCTTCTTCCCACAAGGCAACGTACAACCCTTCCTAGTGTGGCAAACCCAATGCCCGAACCAAGGTAGGGGAAGATGAGAGGGATAATGATGAAAAATGGAAGTATGGAAGGAATGGACGATGACCTTTCATAGACCCACCTAGTGGCAACTCATCCTAAAGGGAACCAACTTACTAGGGCATTTTGTCACCCCCCCTAGGTATGAACAAGTTAAAGAGCATAATTTCCAAGCAAACGTTATGAAACAAAGGAGAGTTCAGTGCAACATATTCAAATGCTTCGAAAATCAGAGTGACACATACCATGATACTCAGACTCATTAACTCATGGAGCAAGACCCACTACTACTTTAGGGTCAGGCCGGTGGGATGGATGTCGCTACTGCTGATAGATGGGATGCATGGAAGAAAAGATGGGCCCTCGGGGGCCAAGCTCAAGTCGTATGGCTCTCGGTACTCCATGTCTAGGACTTGTGGGCCTCGAGATGTAATCTCCTTAGTTATCCCTAGGATAGGGGAAAATATCTGGCTCCAACTTGGGGACATGTGCTCATCGTAGAGTGCATGAGAACCTCAACATCTCTGGCTTGACCTGTATCTGCTAGATCTCAACAAAATGAATTAATAATCTTTAGGGTGGTGATATCACCCCTTGCTCATATCTGATACAATGGAATAATAGTAAACAAGCATATATATACAAATGGAAATGAAACTACAACTATACGACTCTAGCATGATATGCAGATGGTATATACAATGAATGCAAATGCCTACCTAACTTACTTGTACTTACCTGTGAAGTCAAGTCTTTACCCCATGATGGGGTTTAAAGAGGTGTCCACTAACCGGTAATGGACGTCTTCTTCCTTCCAACGTGGATAGATAGTAGGCATCATTGACTGACTTCATTCAGACTCTAAAAGGTGCAAGCCAAAACTGCGCATTCCCTCTAACATTAGTAGGCTCTCCCTTTTTTGTATCCCACATCTAGATCGTATCTCCCTCTTGATAATCCTTTGCTTTGAACTTGGTTGTCTCTTGTATAACTCTAGTATATTGTTTTGAGGGAGGAGGGTGAGATTCAGCTGTGAAGACTTCTTGTTGGGTCGGTCTGATTAGTATATCATCATCCCCTTTCTTTAATAGCTTGATAGTCCCAACTTCTTTGTCCTTGTATTTGTCTAGGAGTTGTTGATATTCTTCCTTCTTTGGCCATTGTATCTTATCAAAATCTTCCTCTGAAGCGAAAGGCAAATCCTCTGGAGAAAATACAAGAAGGTTTTCCTTGATTGGCTCATGTGATTCGCTAGTTTCAACATCATTGTCAATTTCTTGCACATGGACCTTGGCCATTGGCACATTTGGGAGGCGTTCTATTGTCCCATCGTTCATTGGCATATTGATGTAAGTTAGATCCATTTCTAAGGTACCTCCCAACATTGCAGCAAACTTCCTGGACAAAAGCATTCCCCATACATCAGGGACATCCACGACCACAATATCCATGTGGATCACTCTCTCAAGATATTTACCAAGGCATGCTTTAACATTTTCAACTACCCCATGAGTGGGTATGGCCCTGGATTCAAAACCACACACATTCCTATAAGGCCGTGTGGCCTTTAGTCCTAGTTTCTCCATGACCTTCAAAGACATCATGTTAGCACTTGCTCCTGAATCAAGCATACAATTGTTAAGACATTTGTTGTTAACCAATAATGTCATGAAGAAAGGTGGATGTCCATCATACTGAACCCTAAAATGGTCTGCTTATAACATGATAGGAGGGTCCATTGTCTCATCTGATACTTTGAAAAAATTTCGAATCTTTCTTTTACAGATGGAACCTTGATGACTTCCCTTAGTGGGATGGTTACATGCATTTTTGCCACTGCACCTTCAAAGTCAAAATTTAAATCAACCTTGTCGGTTTTGGGAGGATTTTTAGGAAGAAGTATGTTCATAGGTGGAGGTCTTGGTTGTGAAGTCATAGGTCCAGTAGAGAGAGGTTGGTTCATTCGTTTTTGCCTAGTATACACTTGGAATTCTTGTTTCTTCAACTTTTCTCTTGACTCTTGATCAAGATTATTTATCACCTCCATCCTAGCCTTCTTGGCTGCCTCCTTTATGCCTTCTTGATGTTCTTCGAGTGTGACATTAAGGCAATATTGAGGACCCTCAATGGTATGATTGATAATATTCACTTGGTCGTGTTCACCATTGTTCAGGGGACATTCATGCTCCCAATGTGGGTCTCTACACTGTAAGCACCAATGGTTTTCATCTACCATGTTTGCGGGGGCTAAAGTATTAGGAACTTCTTGATCATTTTTCGATCTGAAAACTTGAGTTCCTTTCTGGAATTGCCCTCTGTAAGGAGCCCTAGGAGCTTGTTGTTGAGCTCTTTCCAAGTTGACAATCCTATTCATCATTAATTCTTGGGTTTTTACCATGCCATCTACAGTCAACTGTAGCTTTGCCAAGCTAGCACCAATATCTGAAGTAGGTTTAGCATTATGGACTATCTTAGGTTTAGCATCTATTTTGACTCTTGGGGCAGAGAAAGGTTCAGTTCTAGATGATGATAGATTGTCTTCAATTCTTGTAGCCACTTCTTGGGCATCTTGGATTGTTTTAGGGGCTTTATCTCCGAGGAGAAATCCCATCTGTCCTGTAAAGGCTTTGGTGTAAGAAAGAGAAGGAAATTGTCTGAAGGATGATGGCTCACTGGGATCTTTTGCACTAAGCTTTCAAATTTATCATGAAATTCCTTAACAATTTCATTATCTTGTTTTGTGATGTTATTTAGCCTTATTAACAACATGTTGGGGTCTTCCTTGACACTCCATCGTTTGAGGAATACTTCCTCCAACTTATCCATGGTTTTAATACTAGCATCAGGGAGACCATTGTACCATCATCTAGAGCCATCATGGAGGGTAGCAGAGAACAATTTCATAGATAAATCTTCAGTATCATCACTGATGGGATGAAGCTGAAAGAAGGCCCAAAAGTTGCTCATATGATCCTCAACACTGACTACATCATTACCATTGAATTTAAGTAACCATTTCTCATACCTAGGGGGCATTTACCTAGGGTACCCTGGTAAGTTTGTCATGTCTAACGGTTTAAAAAGCTTGGATGACCATTGTTTCTGGTTATTAGCTTGGTTTGGATTAACAGTCTGAGTTCCTGCGCTAGACATTGTGTTTAAAGGAAGATTGCCTGCAAACTATGATTTCACTGTAGGAGAGTTTCAAAAAGGTTTTCTTCTAAAGGATTTGGGAGGATTGGTATACCTCCATGAGCTTTGTGGAGTCGCCAGATAATTTTCTTGAAACTATCAAAGGGATGAGGGGATCACCCTCAGTGGAGTTGCTAGGTAAGCTCTGTAAGATAAAGGCTCTTGGAGAAAAGGCTTACCGAAAAAAATTGTCGTCATGGGAAAAATTGACTCAGTGTTCCTTCGCAGCGACGCCAAAATGTTATTGCACAATTTGTACTTGCCCAAAATCCCAAGGCAAGTGGGTACATAATTGGCGTAATTGGGAATAACCTATCACTGTCACCTTAATAGGAGATCCCTTTCTATTTAGGAGTATGTCAAGACTACCCAAGGGGAGACGTCCTCGGTGACCTGGGGGGTTTGAGAAGGCTAAGGCAAGTAATCACAAGGAAACCCTTCCCCTCTCACAGATCACTCAAGTCAAAGGATTCTTATGTCTTATAGAGATGAAGCAAATAGATGATATTGTGTACCTTCCCAGAACAAGACAACAAATGCAAAAAGAGGCACTTTCCAAGTACCAAAATGATTGTTAATGCTTCATAAGACAATGAACCTTCAAAAAGTAAGCTAGCTGATATGAATTTGCAGCAATGCAACAGTTTATAACAGCAAGTAATATTTTATAACAGCCACAAGAATTATGCCTTGAAATTGCTTGAAAAAGACAAGAAAAAGTAATTTTGACTAGGCAAATTGATAATAAATTGTCACAAGCAAAGTTGGCAATGTTTAGCTAGCTTTTAATATCACTTTTGCAGAGAATTTGTTGCAATTAGATGGCTGTAGCAATCTTTTGTAACAACAACAAATTCTAATGGTCAAAAGTGCAAGAAAACACCATACAAAGTTAGCACTTACCTAGCAGATTGACTAACAATTATCACAATTGAGTTTTGAATGGTTTTAGTGCAAGTTATGTAGGTAAATGTATCAAATCAATGTATGTTTGTATGGCTGTAGCAATGTTTTGCTACAACAACAAGTTAGCTTGGGAGTTAGTCTAGTTTAGGGTTAGCAAATGTTAGTAAAAGCTTCAAGGATAAAAGTAGTTTTGTTTGATCAATCAACACTTATAGATGGTAGTTTAGTGCCTTTCTAGGGTAAATGAAGTCACTAATGGCAGCGGAAAATCTTAGAGGAAAGATAACAATGATAATGATATGCCAAAGGATGGAGAGGATAAGGAAGGTGTTGGTATCCCAAGGCCTAAAAAATCCACTTCCAAGAGATAATTGCTAGAAAGTAACAAAGGTTAGGCCCTAGTGATTTCTCCTTTCCTTGAACAAATTGTAATAAAATATGCAATTCGGCATGGAAGTAGGGTTACTAGAGTGCGACAATGGTAGGGCTCTAGCATCTACTTCAAGATAGGTGCCTTTCAAGAAATTTTAGCACATGGAAGACTATATGGAAAAAGATAATAACATATGTCTTTCCCCTAGGGTTTCAAGCAAGCAATTTCATAATCTTAGACATGAAACAAATAAAATTAACCATAAGCATTCATTCACAATAAAGAAATGCAGATTTTCCACTTACTTCACCAAGAATAATCAAGCAAAAACCCTAGTTGAAGATCCTCCACATGAAAATTGCCAAAGTACTGTAATGTCCCCCACCTCTTGATGAAGATGTCCGGAGAGACTCAGTAGTCTAGCCATCCCCACTAGACTATAGTCTCATGCATCATGGGGACAAAGTCAATTAGAAGACACTTCCTAAACATAACATTATATTACTGAGTTGACTTTGTGTGAAAAAGGGTAACTCAACGAAAGAAAAGAAAAGGTGAGTTAAGTGAAGAGTTAACCCTAGGGGTTAATTAACTCAACAAATGAATAGACTGGAGCTATAAAAGAAAGGGCAGGGTGCACTTCTAAGACATTCTGGATTATTATCTTATTTTGCATTGGAGCTCTTGAGGACAAGTAGTTTTGAGGGTTTTGAGTCTAAAACCCTAGAGATCAACTCGGTGGTGAAAGATTCCACCTTCCTTGATCCAAGCTTGGTCTCGGAGGGGAAATAATCCTCCCACACCATTCTACAGTGTTGCAGGGGTCTGATCTGGTGGCAGAGGAAAGCTAGTGCGCAACCTAGGGGGTTTCCAGCTAGGGGGGAGCACCACCTTGAGAAGTTGAGCTCGATCTGAGGAAAAGAGGGAGCTTCTTGGCAAAGGAGCATCTGGGTTTTCTTCGTATGGTCCTTGGCATCATATCTAGTCTATTTTGGAGGAGGTTATCCCAACAGTTTATTTCCTGGAGCTTGACATGACTTGGAGGAGAGAGGGGCGCATTGCAAGAAGTGGTTTTCTTTGTTTACTGGCTCGGATCTTCATAGATCATCTTGAGATTTCATCAGCTTGTTCGTATTGGCCCGATCTATCATTCTGGAGATTTTGGTGGCAGTTGGAGGCTCCTAGAGGGGAGAATGAAATCTTGGTGATTCAGTCAAACCAGGGGGGCATAAACCAGTTGAGGGTTTGCTCAGTTGGAGGGGCAAAACTCTTCCTTTTAGCTTGAAACTTGGTCAAGGGAATTCTACTAGCCTGATCTACATTCTGGGAAAGTTTGGAGGCATTTGGAGCACAAAAAGAGGAGGGCCGAAACTTGGGGGTTCACCAACAGCCAGGGCAGTGCGCAACTCAACCATTTGGAGGGGTTCTGCAGTATATTGGATCAGGATTTATCTTTAGTCTTCTCTTGCATGCTGTTGGCCTTTGGAGGCTTGGATCTTCTTCTCAGACAACCTTTGGGAGGCTATTATCATTGTATTGCTTATTATTGTATTGGCTGGCAACCCATCTTTGATATTATTGGGTTTTCTTCCAGATCTGCAAATATCTTGTTCAGAGGATCTTCCTACTATCTAAATAAAGGTTAGATCTGACATTATTGGTCCTATACTGGTGTTCTTTATTGTATCTTGTCTTGTTTATGTTATATGCTTCAGATCTATTGTTCCATTGCTTAATCAACATCAAGTAAACCCTATTGCGCAACTCCATGAGTAAACCTGCAAACACATAAGCAAACATAACAACAGTAAGCAGTTAGTGTTCCGAGCAAAAAATTTGGCTTGGGAACATTACAGTGGTATCAGAGCGTTGATCCTCCCAGCTTGTGGGGATTAGCGCATGCAGGAGTTCAGTGGTATTTACATGGGCAGACAAAGGAAGCAGACAGGTGAAACAAAGGCAGAGATGGAAGGTTCTAGTGAAAACAGTGAGCCACAGATTCTAGCAGGTTTCGCCAAGGAGTTACAACACTCCATAAATCTGACACAAAGTACCCTTGTACATGATCTACAGGAAAACCAGGAAACTGTGCACAGGGGACAAATTGAAATAATAGAGACTCTGGAAAGAGTGAATGCCAGCCAGGAGAAACTTGCGCAACTCCTATTACAGATGACTCATGCAGGGAAGGGACCGAAGGTTTATGTAAACAGGGAAGCTAGTGGATCTCATGGGGGGACTAGACTTCAGTAGGAGCATAGCACTCGTTATCACACTGAGGGACAGAGTTATGGAGGGGGAGCACCTCAGGGGCCAACACATAGTAGGACCAACCCTAGACCCTATCTGTTGAAATAATGTAACTGCGAAGAGCATTCTTATTATTATTTTGTTATTGGATTAAATCCCCATTGTGGATTAATCATGTCATTATTATTATTGGATTAAATCCCCATTGCGGATTAATCATGTCATTATTATTACTATTGTTATTGGATTAATCCCCATTGAGGATTAATCATGTCGGTAATTGTATAAGGACCAAATCCCCTTTTGCGGATTGGTCATCGGACAATTACAAAGTGCAGAATAAGAAGTCGGCCCCAACAGTTATAATGGAAGACCCAGAATTAATTAAAGGTGGGTTTACCCACCCAAAGTGAGAGGTCGGCCCTGCCAGATTATGACCTTTCACACGTGCCAGGTTGATATAAATAAGAGGCTAGCGCCTCACTTCTAACACACACTCACTTGNGCTCATTCTCTTACGAGGCAAGCTGCAATTAGAAGTTGGAGAGAGGAGAAGAAGGGTGGCGCATCTCTTGGGGAGGACTTTCTGTATTGGTTTGAGTAATCTCTTGAACATTGTATAAGCCATTTATGATGAGGAAGTTTTTGCTGGGTTTTCTTTCCCGAGAGGGTTTCCCAGGATAAATGTTGTCTCTTGTGAATGTGTATTTCTTAGTGATCTTGTTCTTATTATGCTCTTATCTAATGAAATGCAAAGAACTATAATAATGGCATAAACATTAACATGGTATCAGAGCCAACCTGAAGGAAGCACAATTTGCAAGAGGAAAAACGTCAGTGTTACCTACCCCAAAATTAGGGTTTTGCAAACGTGAGTATTTTCAGCTCCCTAACATCCTAGAAAGTTGCGCTCTCCCCCAAGGATCAATTTGGCACCTAGAGCGCACCTTTTTAGTGGCTGGATCTCCCGGAAAGTGAAACCCTAGTTTCACAAAAGTACCAGAAGTACCAGAAAACCAGTACCAGAAGTACCAGAGTACCAGAAGCACCAGTCCAGAAATCCGCAGATCAGATTTGACGGGGTAAAATTTGGATTTTCTCAGATCTGAGGACACCAGGCTATTCGCCTCAGCCAAGCGCACCTCTTGGTAAGGTCAAAACTTGATTTCAAGCACTTTAATTTTTGGTCATTTTTGTTGCCAAAAGTGCAAGATGTCTGCAAGCACAAAGCTTGTTGAGAAATTAGAAGGCATAGACAACTTCCGTGCTTGGAAGTATAGGATTGGTCTGATCCTTGCAGAGAATGACCTATTAAGATTTATCAAAGAAGAAGTGAAGGAACTTGAAGATGCTGTAGAGAAAGCGAAGCATCAGAAGGACGATATGAATTTGGGAACAGCAAGAGAACCCAAAGAAATAACATAAAACTTAGATTTCCTAATCCTTTCTATCTCATCATAAAGAGACTAAAGTTCTCCTGAAAATAGAAGACCAAATAAATACTAGTTCCTATACTTTCACTATCTAACCCACTCCATAGGAGAAATCTATCTCTCTGAAGGAGAAACATACCTATGGTAATTCACACCTCTCCGGAGGAGCAACAAAAGCGACTCCGGGTTTAGTTGAAGAGATCCGCGCCTTGATTGGTTAAGGAACAAATAGATGGTCGTTGTGTTCGGGGTTGATTCCCTGTCGTAAAGACTCAATCAGGGCTCAGAGAATCATTGCAGATTCAATCAAAGACCACCTGATCCCGTATGTATCGTCAAAAGAAACCCCGAAGGAGATGTTTGATGCTCTAAGCAAACTATATGAAGGAAAGAACATCAATCGA
>JASDQU010214271.1:4582-14721 GCA_032191745.1 Picea mariana | reverse complement strand
TAGGTCAGCAAATGGACTGGCGGACAAAATCGCTAATGAGGGGGTTAGCAAGGAAGGACCAGAACTAGACACTACTTGGAGTAACATCCCGAATAGTCAGTTCAGAACAGACTGCATCCAACTTGCGACAAAAGACTATGACGGCAGCCTAAGTACGGACGGCCACACCGAGGAAGGAGACGTAAGGCTAACTGGCGGGCACGAAGGATCCAGGCAGAATCTGATTGCCCATCACTCGATCACAAGTTACAATGTAGAATCAGACCACACAGCAGAAGGGGGTACAGCACTAAGGTCCTATCAATAGGAGGAAGTACAAAGGTAGTTCGTGGGAAGGCAGAGAAGGTAATCAGCAGGTCGCCAATGACAAAGGGAAAAAGGTGTTACCATGGACAAGTATGGATACACCTCACCCAAGTACAGGTACAGGGAGTAGCACAGTTGTTTGTACAACATGTAGGGGCAAGGGATGGCGTAGGGGTTACGGCCGAGTCATCGTGAGCACACATACCGAGACAGGGAATAAGGACTGGAAGGTACATCGCTATGGGCAGACCATGATTGCTAGGACGAGCCCACAGCTGGGGAAACCCCATAAGAGAAGAAGCACCAGAAATAGATACAGACAGGAAAAGAGCAACTACAGGAACTACCACATAAACTAGGGATGTGTAGATAGGAACAGGAGGAGACTCCAAGGAAAAAACTACCACAAACCAGCAGAGATGGTTCGTATGAAGAAAACTCACAGTAAGAGAAGCCCCCAGGGGAAAGAACCTCCGACAAGCCCCCTGAGGATTACAAGGATGGAACAAGCGGCCAGAGAAGCCAAGGGCACCTTTCATACGCTGGTCAAACCAAAGGGAAAAGCGATCATCACCAGGTGGGAGAAAGAAATCAGCACTAAACGCAAGGGTAAAGCTTGGAAGGAACTGATTCAGGAAGCAGACTGGATAAGGGACCCAAGAGCCACACAGCCCAGAGTAACCCTCTACCACAAAACGGTGGAGGAGGCATGGCGAACAAAGATGTTAATAGGCAAGATGAGCTCTGAAAGGACAGATGCCAGCTGGAAGGATAACAGGGACCACAAAACACTGCTTACAGAGATCCTGAGTCGCATCAGCAACCTGGACGCCAATACAAAACGGCTAGCTGAAGACCAGAGGGACCAGAAGGAGAAGATGGAGCGAATGGCAGCCCAATTCCACCTATACTTGCGCTACATCCATCACATGGACATCACGCCAGCAAACCAGAATGGAGCCCCAGCCTGTATCAGAAAGACTCGCACGATGGTCCAAAGGGATGAGAACAAGGATAGGAAGGATGAAGGCAAAAAACATCTCATCATCCTGGACTAGCGTCGGGTTGGCAACTGGTTAAGTCCTGTTGCTCAACGTAGGGTCAGCGTCCTTTTATATGTTCTGTCTTTTTACATATATGTTTTTGTTTAGCTCTTCAAAACTGATATGGTAGGGCTGGGCCGATTTCCTAAGGTGGCGGCCCAGCCATACCCCTCTGCTTTCTTACAAAACAAACTCTGGAACCCCTGGTCTGGTTTCTGTTTTGGCAGATTAGGGAGTCCCCCCTTTTTTTGTGCCATAATCTCTTTTAGTAATACAGGAATCTACACTCACTTACAAAAAAAAAGAAAGAGTAATTGTTCTGATGCAAATTAAATGTGTCCATGTTTACCCTTTAGTGTTTACAATTGTATCAAGGCAAATTAGATTTCATGGCCTCCTATTGAACAGAAAGTAGCCACCATTTGGTATGTACACACCAAGTATGCCCATCTTGTACAAATGCATTGGGGAGGCCACCCTCCAGTGCAAATATACCAAGGATGTTGTTGCCGCCAGTTAATGTCAACCTGAACTGTTTTTTGATTGTTTTTGTTGGTTTGGAACGTAGTTACCAAGTTCAAATTAAAATTCAGTACGATACGAAAAAAATTCAAATGAAATTTTCAGTTCGATAGAAATTCAAGAGTATACCTCTAAAAGACACTGTAAATACTGGATGTTTCATATAAATTATGAAGGTTTTGTACCAACTCTTCATATAGCAAAGATCGATAGATCAAACTACTTGCAATATTGAAAGTTGGATTCCATCAATCAATATATCAAGCCATTTATTTTCACCACCAAACATTTAAGTAACGCATTCCATACAAAGATCACTCAAATGTGTGAGACTTTTCACTTTTATATTATTTGTTGGCATGTAGTTTGGAGTCTGAACTTTTATAATTTTCCCTGGTTGCTCCRAAATTCTTCTCCCTTCGRCCTGGRTGAGCAACARCAGAGATGGCAGAGCTAGAGAGAGAGAGGGCACACTTGTGTGAGTGATCTTCAAGGAGGTAGTTTGTTTCATGAGCCCTCTTTACCATTTCTGTTTTGTCGGAGTTATTCTCTTCCATGATTGGCAGGCTTGCCCAAGTGGGCGCTTTAATGCTAAAGTAGTGGAGTGCTTTAATGTTGGTGGTTACACTTGATGCTGAGCACAATACTTCATGGGCATGGCACATTTATGATGGTTGTTATATCCTAGTGGAAGAGTGATTCCTCTCATTAATGAGTATTGGGGCGCATTTATGAAGGGGGTTACCCCTCTCTGATAATGAGGAGCACTTGTTGAGGTTACCCTTAATTAATTTCCCTATATCTTGTCCAAAGGGCACAATGTTTCGCAACTCAGTGGATGCCTCGGACAAAATTAAGGGTGCCCAAATGTTATGTGTCTTGATGGAAGAAGTCGTTAAAGAGGTGGGAGAAGAACTATGTCACATAGTTTGGGTTTGAATTTGGGTTTGGCAACAATTAGGTTTGATTCGAATTTGAATTTTCTGGTAAGGTTCAAATGAGGTTCGCCATTAAGTTCAACCATATGCATTAATATATCACTTATTATATATATAGTAATAAATCTATATTAATATAAAACTTACGTAATAAAATATTATAATATATTATTATGTTCATATAGAATTTAAGTCATAAATTTTATATTTATGTAGTATAATAAAATATGGATGTAATTATAATTTATTAGCATAGCAAACAACTTATTTAGCTATCTCTTACTAAAATGAACGACCTAGATCCAAGTGATAGACCAGGTACGAGTGTGAGTTAGTGGGTGAAGAACTTGACACATGACACATTTGGGCATAGAGCGAACCAGATTTTCTTTAAGCCAAGAAGGGCACCAACAAGGTCAATATTCGCTCCTACTCTCCTCTCTTCCCCAAATCACAATTAGCAATTTGCGTTTTAATTAATAGCTTGTTATATCAGCTACAGACTTCGATTTCGAGCTACAAATTAAGCAGGGTTCAAGGCTTCCAATTGAGCAGTATTTTGCAGAACGCGAGTCCAATTTTGAGCTACAAACTAAGCGGGGTTCAAGCGGGAGAGAGGGGTTTGCAATTGCAAGTATGCTAGAACCTGCCAACACGCCAGAATAAACACGGCAGAACGATGGCATGGCAGAATAAACGCAACGGAATGAGACTTTGTGGGTGCCCGTGGTTTTTTTTAATTGTTAAACTGCTAAACTACAAAACCCTAAACCCGCGAACCTATTAAAAATCCAAATGAAATTCGCCTTTAAGTCCAACTTTAGGTCTTAGTCGAATTCATTGAAGTTCGGCCTTAAGGTTCGGTGAACCTCGATGAATCTGAATTTTTTTTTTAGGTTTGCCGAATTCGAACAGCGAACCCTGTGACATAGGAGAAGAACACGTTATGCAGATTGGTTACCAATAACACAACTAATTATATGGCTATCAGTAACCTTTTTAAGCATAGGCACCCCTCCATATTCTAGACCTCTTGTACTGCACATTGCATAGATTTAATGCTCAAGGACATTTCTAAGATTGATTGGATACGAGAGGTTGGGGATAAGGCAAAATCCATAACTAAATACATTTACAATCACACAAATGTTCTTAGCACCATGAGACTGAACACTGAAGGCGAGAAGCTTGTTCATCCTGCAGTCACCAAATTTGCAATGAACATCATCTCCTTGAGATCCTTGCCTGAACAAAAGACTAATTTCAAGAGGATGTGTTTGAGACACATGTGGATGGCATCTAGACATAGAAAAACGTCAAAGGGATCAAAATCTATACCCTTGTGTTTGATGATGATTTCTAGAATGATATCGAAGGGATTATTTTTGTGACATAATCACTTGTTAAAGTGCTTAGGTACTTAAACTTTTTCAAAGTTCATTTCATTTATTTCACAATTTGAATGCTTGACAATTGACTTTGAACCAGGGATGATGGTGACAAACCCGCTATGGGTTGCAATGGGTCTCACCAAGGAGGCCATCAAAAGAAATATCGGAATGAGAAGGCAGATATATGCCTCTTTGGGATAATATTGATGCATGCTAGGATAGGCAATTGCACTCCCCCTTACATGATGTTAGGTACTTTTTTATCCTAGTATATATGATAAGAACAAATCTAATGAGGATAGAGAGATCAATAGAGGGCTTATGCAGTGCATTGAAAGGTACGAACCTGATGAAGAAAGGAAAAGCCACTTCATTGGTCAACTACAAGATTATAGGGCCCCAGAAAGAATGTTTGCCTATGAAAGGGCTACTCATGAAAGGATGGATATGTTGCCAAGTACCCTTGATCTATTTTGTTTGTTTTATTAAATTATATTATCTTAAGAGGCAATGGGTTACATTTAAGAGGCAATGGGTCTCACCAAGGAGGTCATCAAAAGAAGATATCGAAATGAGAAAGCAAATATATGCGTCTTTGGGATAATATCGATGCATGTTAGGATATGCAGTTGCATTCCTCCTTACATGTTGTTAGGTACTTTTTTAACCCAGTATATATGATAAGAACAAATCTAATGAGGATAGAGAGGTCAGTGGAGGGCTTATGCAGTGCATTGAAAGGTACGAACCTGTTGAAGAAAGGCAAAGCCACATCATTGGTCAACTACAAGATTATAGGGCCCTAGAAAAAATGTTTGCCCATGCAAGGGCTATTCATGAAAGGAAGAATATGTTGCCAAGTACCCTTGATCTCTTTTGTTCGTTTTATTAAATTTTATTATCTTTTATTGTTTTCAGTCTTGACTCTTGACTCTTGCACCCTTGCCACTTGCTAGGTCTTTGATGACAATACATTGGCAATTATACACCAAAACTTCAGAGATTTTCCATTCTAATCTTAAGTCCCTATAATGCCTCCGGTTGCAAGCACAATTGCAGCATGTTTGAGAAAATACATTCCAAAAGGCATAATCAATTAACACAAAAGCACTTAAATAACCTTGTATTTGTCCATTACAATATTTGACTTCACAACAAGGAAATTCAAGGTGAGAAAGGTCAGACTAGTCTCAATTTATCTAATCTTTTGAATTTGAAGGTTTGAATTTGTATTTCAACGTTTCATGATGATGGCAGAGTTGGATCATACAGTGATTGACCTAGACAATGTAAATCCTATATCGGATTGGTTTATATTGGAGGAGGCTCCTCTTTTGCACATTGAGGAGTTGGAGAACCTTGAGGATCAAGCAGCCAAAGACATGGGAGAAGTTTCTTATTTTTTTTTTACTATTTAGTTAACTTTATAGATATTATAAAGTTATAAACATTAAACAGATATGTCTAGTTCTCAGTTATTATCATATTTGGACTCATGTCATATATGATATACTTATCACGAAATTTTAGGCATCTATTGATATTGTGCATTTGTATGGATATGGATTTATTGAATACCAATGAAAAAAGAATTTTTTTTTCAATAATGTGTATATATTTATATTTTTGTGCTTGCTGAGTTTTTCCAATTTTTCCCCAATCCGACTCAAACTCTTGGCTCTTCTGCTTTGCCAAGTTTTCCTGATTCCAAGTCCAGTAACTTTCGTAGATGCAAATCTGAAGTTTTGAAAGGTGGTCCCTATAGTTTCAGTTTGTAGCTGTAGGTTGTAATTCTTTGAGTGCAGATCTGAACTGTGAATTAAAGGATATCGAAGGAGATCTGTGACAGATTTCATTCACTTTGACTCAGGGCCAGTTGATGGTAAAATAAGTAGAGAAGAGGGAATTTATAGCCTGTAAGTATAAGATAGGCCTCCACCACACTTGGCCCTGCCTCTGCACAATACCAACTTGACTGAGCTACTTCTTTTTCTTCTCACAATAGGCCTCCACCTGACTAGGCCCTGCCTCTGCACAATACCAACTTGACTGAGCTACTTCTTTTTCTTCTATCAATAGGCCTTCACCTCAGTGAGCCCCACCTCTGCACAATACCGACTTGACTAAGCTACTTCTTTTTCTTCTATCAACAATTGCATTTGGGACTTCCTTCCTTCCCCAATTTTGCTCCCAGCCATGTCTAATGAAGAGGTTAATGCCACTGCTAGCAATGCTGGTGATCTGAGCTTGGTGCCTGGATCAGAGCTACGGTAATCACACTACAGCAGAAATGCTCATTCAATTTAAGACTGAAACCCTTTGCTTCAAAAACAAACAGATAAAATCTAAAAAGTGCCTTATCTTCTACTACAGAGGACATTGTTTTTTCATTATCAATAGCAGTCTTCACATGTGCCAAGCAAACCGAATCGAACCAAAGAATTAGCCAACGGAACCAAATTTCTGTATTATTTGGGCCGATTCAACCAAATTTGGTAACTATGGTTTGAACTTTCGAAAACTTTTGATCTGAGATACTTTAATTGCTAATGTCCTCATGTGCAGCAACACCCAACAGATTCCTGGATCCATTAAACAAATTTCTGTATTATTTGGGCCGATTCAACCAAATTTGGTAACTATGGTTTGAACTTTCGAAAACTTTTGATCTGAGATAGTTTAATTGCTAATGTCCTCATGTGCAGCAACACCCAATGCTCGACACAGATTCCTGGGTCCATTGAACTTTGACTTCCATCACAAACTCTAGGTATCATCTAATTGGTAACATATTAGCTTTTAAGAGAAAATACACACAGAAATAACATAGAGAGAGATAGAAATAAGCAATAAAGCACTTTTATTACTGTTAAGTCGTGTACGCAATGGTTCACATACAGTTTTATTTGAATTGTATGGTAATAGATTCTACCAGAGTCGACATAACTAACGAACTAGTAACATTAATACTAGGTCACTGACATTTAAACTGATCTTTATTACTAACATTTATTCATTCGAGTTTATTACTCCAACAAAATTTCAACATCGATCAAGTACAGATTGGTTGGGCTTGAGCATGTATTTCCTTCTTCTTAATTGCAATTTTAGTAAATGTATTCCTTCATCCTTTGGAACCTAAAAAGTCTTGAAGCAAGCTTGTCCTTTGTCCCGAGCCTACATAACATCCTAAACTATGGCACAAACTCTGGGAAGAGCTTTAGACAAAAACTAAAAAAATAATTGCAGGCCTTAATATCACTTTCTATGTCAAGAATGGTGTTCACTCTATGTTTGTAGAGGATACTGTCCTACTAGGAGTGGACAGCCTTCTCGAAATTAGCACTATGAAGAAGATTCACGGCAAGTTCTTTCAGGACGAGAACCAAACGAAGATAAATCTTAATTCTATCTACTAAATGGATCGAATGGAAGTCGTATAAAAGTCTACAACCTGTTAGCCTCTCAAAATAAGATGTCCCAAAAATGATTGAGCACCTAAGTACTCCCCTCGATCTAAAAGCTGAAAGATCCATGGACTGTTATGGGTCGATTGACAAGGTTTGGAAGCGTTTAAATTCTTGATGGCCGAACGGCTTTTCTTGGCTAGAAGAACTCAGAGAATAAGAAGCCGGCTATTGCTACTCCGAATTTTTCTCCTTGATCTCGGTTATTCATATCTTGGCTCTAAACATCATGGAACAGGTCATAAAAAGCTTCATGTAAAGGGGCTCCAAATTGTCGGACAATAGAATGCTCATCCTCCAAAAGTTGCAACCATGGTTTCCAGGCTTGAAAAGTTCAGTTCGTTCTGGAGGGGGGAGGTTCGGAAAAGTTCAGGATTTCCCAAAAAGTTCGAAAGATTCAGAAATATAGAACAAATAAAACAATACCAAAAATAATGCATATTACTAAGAAATATAGAACATATAAAACAAAATGGAATTAACCCTAATATAGAGTAAATTTCAGCACCAATGCTGAAAGTTATATTAACCCTAATAGACCAGTCGCAATACATTGTAAAGGAACAGAATTTTTCGTAAAGATTTGAAGGAATGAGATAAACCTGAAGTATCCGCCTGATCATTTCGAGCTTTTTCGTTCTCGGGAGAATTCTGTTGATTTACCTGCAATCAATAGAAATAGTCTCACACATTTATTGTCGAAGTTTACAGCTGAAAATCGTGGCGTGATTGAAGATTGGAGTATAAGGATCAGGAACGAAGTGTTTAAGCTCACCCCAAACGGATTCTGCCACGGACTCATGGCATCGCAGAGCCGAGATAGCGGATGTAGCCACCTCAGTGCTCTGCTAAAAACCCGCCAAATGGCTGCTCTGATAATTCAAAGAGAAGAGGGTTGCATATAACGAACTGCAAAATGTTTCTTATGCTAATGTTTTTTTTCAAATATTTTTTCTTTTACTGTTAGGGTCATATTTATTTTTTTAATAAAATAGGTAAACTCACATTACAGTACATTACATTACATGTATCATCACATTATGTAATTATCATCGCATTACATGTAATTGTAATGATAATTGAGGACAGAGGAATATATCCATAAAGAAAATTTTAGGTATCATAGTTGTGTGAAAATCATAAGTTTTGTAAAAATCTATTTTATGAATTACAGTTATAAAATATTTTTAAAAAATAATATTAAAAATTTTAAGAATTTTATTTAGTTTTTAAAAAAATGGTAGTAAAATATTTTTATGTTATAAAATTTGGGTTAATAAAATGGAAATGGGCAAATCATTTTTGGAAAAAAAAATGAAAAATTAAGTTGTTCTAAGATGACCTTTATTAATAAAAGGTAATAAAATGCTAAAAATTATTTGAAAGATGCAAACAAAACAAAAAGAATTACTCATTCAAAATTCATCATAAATATGAGTTGAAATTTCTTGAATCTCAAATTTTCAAATGTTGAGTTGTCACAATTTAGATTTGAAGAGTGGCTCTTTCAATATCAAATGCTTGGTACATCTTTGTTGAGGCTTGGTACATCTCTAAAAGTGGTAGCAATAAAATACAGCAAATATATTAAGAAAACATGTATGTGGAGGTCATGGTTATTGTAGGAAGGTCATCGCAAGGATTTGTCATACAAAAGAGCACTAAGTTGTAAATATGGGTAGATGGTTGGTTTTCATAGGAGTGATCAAGATTAAATGGAATGCGATTTCTTGGATGGTCAGAATTAAAATGGAACATGACAATTTAATTTATCATGTCCATCCAATCCTTTGATCCCCTTTCATTTTCAATTTAAGAGTGTCTATCGATGTTAATAAAATAGGGTCGATGATGTGGCGTGGTGGTGCTTACATGGTATTATTTTAAGTCATTATATTGTAATATTTGTATATAGAGAGTAGTCAAAGTGAATATATAGTGTAATCTAGATGAGATGTGGTACTTGATGTAATTTTAATAAACTAAAATGGAAAAAAAAAAATGAAATCCTTAAAAATTAAAATATAAAATATAAAACAAAAACAAAAAACTATAATTGCACTAAGAAAAACAAGGTGCATTACACAATCAAATGTGGATGAGATGTGTAACAACCATTTATATCGCTTATAAATCATACAAGGAAAAAATAAAAACTATGATGTACAAAATTTGATTAACAAAAATACCAAACATTAAGTAAGATATATAGTTATATGGATATATATGGTGTCTATCCATTTTAGCTTTAGATCTTTTAAGCACCGGGAGATTTACATCTCAAATTCTTTTTTATATCTTTGGTGCATAGTAGATATGGCACCAAGACGAAGTTACCTTGTTTTAATGGTAACACTTATTTTCAAGTTTAAATAGTAGGAGGCCATGGTGTCTAACATTTGGAAGTGCCTCAATGGAAGTTTCCATTTCATGGAAAAAAGGACGTTGTAAAGCATTTATTCTAGTTTTGTG
>JASDQU010214269.1:1342-18406 GCA_032191745.1 Picea mariana | reverse complement strand
AATGTTTTTGACAAGTTTTTGGCCTACAAGGCCCTTGTAGAAAAACAATCTGGACATCAAATTCAAAAGTTAAGAACAGATAATGGAGGCGAATATGTGAACAATAATTTTACAAGTTACTGCACTACACATGGCATCCAAATGCAACACATTGTTCCATATACACCACAACAAAATGATGTTGCTAAGAGAAAGAACCGCACATTAAAAGAAATGGATAATTGTATGATCCAATCTAAGGGATTAAGACTAAAGTATTGGGCGGAAGAAATCAACTATGCAAATTACATAGTCAATCTCACTTCCACAAAGGCTCTTAAAAATATAACATTGGAAGAAGCTTGGAATAAAATTAAACCATATGTAAGTCACTTATATGTATTTGGCAGTATAGCATGGGCTCACATTCCTGATGAGAAAAGGAAAACATTGTAGCCTAAAAGTGAGAAGTGTATATTTGTTGGTTATTCTGAAGATGTTAAAGGTTGTAGACTTCTTCAACCACATTGTAATGAAATTATTCTTAGAAGAGATGTTAAATTTGATGAAAATCTCTTGGCTTGTGAGCCTAATTCGGTGGTTGTGCCCTCTTTGTCCTGTGAGCCATCTTCGGCATTTGTGTATTCTTCTGTTCCTATTCTAGCTTCTTCTTCAGATGATGACAGTGAGGATGAAAATCTACCTCCGCCTGCTGACCTTCCTCCAGATGATTCCTTTGAACCTAAACAAGCACCAGTTCCACTGCTTCCTAGATGGTTACGTTCAACATGAGAAGCAACTGGTGATCTTGTCGGTGATCCTTCAGATCAGCGTCGAACATGTTCACAGTTCCAGTGAGACTCTTCTCTTTTGGATCAAGTTTCAGAGACTCATGATCCAGAGACATTTCCAGAAGCTTCAGGTCATCCATATTGGGATACAACAATGAATGAAGAGTATCATTCTTTAATGGCAAATGATACTTGGGATCTTGTACCTCTTCCAAAAGAAAAAAAACTTGTCAGATGTAAATGGGTCTACAAAACTAAGTATTCATCAAATGGAAGTGTTGATAGACACAAGGCCCGGTTAGTTGCCAAAGGATTCTCCCAAGTTGAAGGAATTGACTATAATGAAGCCTTTTCCCCTGTATCCAAAATGAATTACATCCATCTTGTTATTTCCCTTACTGCCTCACATAAATGGGAGGTCCATCATATGGATGTTAAATCCTCCTTCTTGCATGGCGATTTGAAAAAATAAATCTACATGGAACCACCTCTTGGCTATATCCAGAATGACTCTATCCTTGTTTGTCGCCTTAAGAAATCTTTTTATTGTCTTAAGCAAGCTCCCCAAGCTTGGTATGCCAAAATGGACAACTTTCTTATTGAGATTGGATTCTCTCGATGCCATTCTGATCCTAATGTTTATACCAATAAATTAGGAAACCATCTCATAATCCTTGTCCTTTATGTTGATGACATTATCCTTACTGGTAGTGACTCAAAACTTTTAAACCATGTGAAAACCAGTTTTAAGAAGAAATTTGAAATGATAGAATTAGGTTTTTTTCACTATTTCCTTGGCCTCCAAGTTTTGCAAACCAATGAAGGAATTTTTCTTTCCCAGTCTAAGTATGCTTGTGACCTTCTTTGTCACTTTCACATGGATGATTGTAAACCAACCCCTTCTCCCTTACAGTCTGGAGTCAAGCTTACTGCCACCTGTACTTCTCCTGAAGTTGATGCCACATTGTACCATCAGTTAGTTGGTAGCCTCTTATACTTGACTCATACCCATCCTGATCTTTCCTTTGTTGTTGGTCTTGTTTCTTGGTATTTGAAAACACCCGATGAAATCCATTGGAAAGTAGCTAAAAGGATACTTTGCTATGTTCGTGGTACAGTTCAGTTTGGGATACATTACAGTTCAGGGGGGACTCCTTTATTGGTTGGTTTCACAGGTTCAGATTGGGATGGCAACCCTAATGATCAGAATTCTACTACAGGTTATGTTTTCAGCCTTGGTTCAGGACCTGTCACCTGGCCTGTAAGAAACAACAGGTTATTGCACTTTCTTCGGCAAAAGTAGAGTACCGAGAAATGGTAAATGCAAGCGAGGAAGCCTTGTGGCTTCGACAGATCCTTTCAGAGTTTGGATTTGAGAAACAACATCCGACCAGCCTTTGGTGCAACAATCAAAGTGCCATCAAGCTCACCAAAGACCCAGTTCAACATCAGCACCGCAGGCACATTGAGTTACACATGCACTTCATCAGAAAGCTCATTCATGACCAAGTTATTGAAGTGCTCTTTTTCCCTACAAAAGATCAAGTTGGAGGCATTTTCACAAAGTCTCTTATAGAAGAGAAGTTTTCCAAACTTCACTCTCTGTTAGGAGTTCAGGAAGTTGTCATTAAGGGGGGATAGGCTCTAATGCATCCTTCCTTCTCCTATTGTGTCAACATTGTAAATCCTTCAATCCTATCCCAAGTTGTTCTTAAGGGGGGATGTTAGGATATTTAGACACTTAGGAGTTAGTTAAGATCTACTTGGTCTAATATGTCATTAGGTAAAAGTTTGTTTCTTAGTGTGTTTCTTTAGTATGCATTAGTATGCATTTGTAGTTAGGAAATCTAATGGTCACGATATGATCCTGACATAGAGTGATCTGATGGTTCATACTCTCCTCAATCTTAATGGCCATTGATCTATGGCTTAACACCTGATTGGTCCATGATCTCTATTTAAAGAGCATGGAGGGTCATTTGCTGATGATCGATTGTGAGAAACTCTATTGTAAAATATCTCTGTAATCTTTTTCTTTTTCATTAATAAACTACTCCAAGTGGTTGCGTTGGCTGGAGCCGTGGATATTTCCCCATAGGGGTTTTACCACGTGAAAACATTGATGTGTTGATCTTTGATCTAGTTATGTAAGTGGTTACCGAATTTGTTCATCCTTTATTGGAATACATGTGTTTTAGAACAAGGTCTCACGAATGACATTCCAATTCTAAGTAGCCTATAGAGTAGTGCAATTTTGTGTAGGCTTTCAGGGAGCATAGAGAAGGGAAGCATGTAGAGTCTTTGGATCACAGGTTCTTAAGCTGGAGGGCTCAAAATTGGGCCTATATTGCTCTGTGCTTTACAAATAGTACCTAGACTTCCACGATATACAAATTGAGAAGCGAACTTGCGTGCTCAAGATTGTATTTCTATTGTTTCATGTCCTCCAGACAACACTCAGAGCTCTACGATATACAAATTGACAGACAGACTGCAAGGATGGCAGGACCAGGATTGCAATTGTTTACGGAACTGAGTTTTGCGATATACAAATTTTGATATTGTACAATTTAATTGGTTGGCTGGACATTGCACTTGTATTGGTCCATGTCCTCCAAATAACACTCAGAGTTCTGCAATATACAAATTGATAGGTGGACTTCCATACTTAGACACTTTTTGGATCGCGGGTTCTCGGTCTGGTGTGCTCAAAATTGGGCCTCTATTGTTCCATGTCCTACAAATAGTAGGCAAAGTTCCACGATATACAAATTGACAAAGGGACTCCAAGACTGGCAGGCTCAAGATTGATATTGTCTACATGTATAACATATAACATATATGTTATATATCTAACATTATCTAAAAACATTTTTTTCAAGTACTAAAATATGAATATTAAATATTGATATTGTACAATTTAATTAAATGAAATTATCAAATGATTCGCAAGCTTAGAGTCTGGGTCTAATTGTATATGACCGAAGTTTTGTGCGTAGGATGTATACCGTGCACATGGGGCATGAGAGTTGGATGGCGCCGACAAAGGAACTCGCGGACATAAAATTCGTGAACTATGAAAACGAATGGCGGTCGGTTGGACTCGTGATGTAGAGATATAGATGGACAGAAAAGTTGCCACTCCGTCGTCTGGGAACCCTTGACCATAGACATGGATTACCCAAGTTTTGGATGCAATATGTACACTCAAAACACGAGGAATGACAATTCAATAAGGCATAGCCGACAACCTGTGGCCATAAAATTGGCTAAGGAAACAAAAGTGCCCGGTTGGACTCGTGGTGTATATTTCATAATTGATGTGCAACACCAATTGTGTGGTGACTAGACAAGTATCTGTACAAATAAGGGAAAACTAAATATGGACCTTTATAAAGTATGTATGGATTGCCACTTTTTCAATGGCGGGTTCTCGGGCTGGCAGGCTCAAAATTGGGCCTCTATTGTTCTGTGTCCTACAAATAGCACCCAGAGTTCTGCGATATACAAATTGACAGATAGAATCCAGGACTAGCGGGTCAAATATTGTGATTGTCTACATGTATAACATAAAAAATATATGCTATATAGCTAACATTATCTAAAAACATTATTTTCAAGTACTAAATTAATAATATTAAATATTGATATTCAACAATTTAATTAAACAAAGTTATCAAATGAGTCGTAAGCTTCGAGTTCGGGTCTAATTGTAGATCACCGAAGTTTCAGATGCAAGATGTATACCACGCACAGGGGGCATGAGAGTTGGATGGTGCCCACAAAGGAACCTGTGCCCATAAAATTCGTGAACTATGAAAACAAATGGTGGTCGGTTGGACTCATGATGTAGAGATATAGATGGATATGGAATCTGGCACTCTGTCGTCTAGGAATCCGCGAGCATAGACATGGATTACCCAAGTTTTGGATGCAATATGTACACTTGGAACACGGGTTTGATAACATGTAGCGGGGATCTCATGATCATAAAATTGGCTAAGGAAACAAAAGTCCTTGGTCGGATTCTTCATGCATATTTCTTAATTCATGTGCAATGCCAACTGTGTCATGACCAAACCAGTTTGTGTACAAAGAAGGGAAAATTAAATATGTACCTTTATAAAGTACGGGCATGATATTTTAGAGAGCATGTACAGATATCGCATTCCATACTTGGCCTCTATTGTTTCATGTCCTATAAATGGTATCCAGAGTTCCGCGATATAGAAATTGACAGGTGGACTTACGAGCTGGCTGATATTTTATAGAGCATGTACACTTTTTGGATCACATGTTCTTGGGTTGGTGGGCTCAAAAATGGGCCTCTATTGTTCCATGCATTACAAATAGCACCCAAAATTCCATGATATACAAATTTACAAGCGGACTTGTGAGCTGGTTGGCTCAACATTGTACTTGTGTTGAGTTCCGCGATATATAAATTGATAGATAGACTCTAGTACTAGCAGGCTCCGAGAAAGGAGAAATAAATACTAAATATGTACTTTTATAAAATATGGACATGACATTTTATATAGCATGTACATATTCCTTATTCCATACTTAGCCACTTTTTTGGATCACGGACTTGCGGGTTGGTTGGCTCAACATTGCACTTCTATTGTCTCGTGTCCTCCAAACAACATTCGGAGTTCCGTGATATAGAAATCCACAGATGGAATACGACCTTGGGGACTCAAGATTGAATATGTATTACACATTACATGTAATATGTATGGTAGTTTATTGGGCTGACGAGCTCTAAATATCAACTTTTTTTATTGCGGGTTCTTAGGCTGGCGGACTCAAAATTGGGATTATATTGTTCTGTGTGCTGTAAACAACACCCAGAGTTGCACGATATACAAATCGATAAGAAGATTTGCGGGCTTCCTAGCTCAACATTGCACTTCTATTGGTCTAGGTCCTCTAAACATCACTCAGAGATCTGCGATATACAAATTAAAAGATGGACTCCACGACTGGCGGGCTCAAAATTGAATATGTATTACACATTACATGTAATATGTAATACATATTACATGCAATATGTACAATATGAAACATGCAAGAGGACGATCGGGTTGGAGATATAAAAGTAAGTGGAAATATGAAAACGTGTATCTGCCAGTTCTGGACCTAGAAAATTTTCGAGGAACAAGTAATCCATACGAAATATGTACCTTTATAAAGTATGGATATCATATTTTATAGATCATGTACAGATCCCTTGTTCCATACTTAGCCACTTTTTGGATCGTGGGTCCTTGGGCTAGCGGGCTGAAAATTGGGCCTCTATTATTTCATGTCCTACAAATAGCACCCAGAGTTCCACGATATACAAATTGACAGGCGGACTTTGGGCTGGCTTGCTCAACATTGCACTTCTATTGTTCCATATCCTCCACGCAGCACTGGGAGTTCTGTGATATATAAATTGACAGATGGACTCTAGGACTGGTAGGTTCAATATGGAGATTGTCTACATGTTATATGTTATATAGCTAACATTGTCTAAAAACATTATTTTCAAGTAGTAAATTATTAATAATAAATATAGATATTGTACAATTTAATTAAAGAAAATTAGCAAATGAGTCGCAAGCTTCGAGTCCGGGTCCAATTGTAGATCACTGAAGTTTCGAACGCAAGATGTATACCGCACACATGGGGCATGAGATATGGATGGTGCCCATAAAGGACCCTGTGGACATAAAATTCGCGAACTATGAAAACGAACGACGTTCAGTTGGACTCGTGATGTAGAGATATAGATGGACATGAAATCTGCCACTTCGTCCTCTGGGAACCCAAGAGCATAGACATGGATTGCCAAGTTTTGGATGCAAGATATACACTCGGAATAGGGGGAATGAGATTTTGATAACGCGTATCCAGGAACCAACGGGCATAAAATTGGCTAAGGAAATGAAAGGGCTCGGTTGGACTCGTAGTGCATATTTCATAATTCATGTGCAACACCAACTGTGTGGTGACCAGACCAGTATGTGTACAAACCAAGTAAAACTAAATATGTACCTTTATAAAGTATGGACATGAGATTTTATAGAGCATGTACGGAGATTGCATTCCTACTTGGCCACTTTGTGGATCACGGGTTCTTGGGTTGGCAGGCTCAAAAAATAGGCTTCTATTGTTCTGTGTCCTACACATAGCAACCAGTGTTCCATGATATACAAATTGAAAAGCATACTTGCGAGGTGGTTGAGATTTTATAGAGCATGTACACTTTTTGGATTGCGGGTTCTCAGGCTGGCGGGCTAAAAAATGGGCCTCTGTTGTTCCGTGCCTTACAAATAACACCCACAATTCCATGATATACAAATTTAAAAGCGGACTTGCAGGTTGACTGGCTCAACATTGTACTTCTAGTGATCTCCTCAATATAAAAGTTGACAGACGGACTCCAGGGCTAGCGGGCTCCCAGAAATGAGAAATACATACTAAATATGTATAGATTCCTTATTCCATACTTAGCCACTTTTTTGGATCGTGGACTTGTGGGCTGGTGGGTTGTAAATTGGGGCTCTAATGTTCCGTGTCCTGAAAATAGCACCTAGAGTTGTGCGATATACAAATTGACAAGTGGACCTACAGGTTGGTTGGCTCAACATTTCACTTCTATTAGATCGCAGACTTGCGAGATGGTGGGCTCTAAATTGGGCCTCTAATGTTCCGTGTCCTGCAAATAGAACCCAGAGTTGAACGATATACAAAATGACAAGCGGACTTGTGGGCTGGCTGGCTCAACATTGTAATTCTATTGAGTTCCACGATATACAAACTGACAGAGGGACTCTAGGGATGGCGGGCGCCGAGAAACGACCAATACATACTAAATATGTACTTTTATAAAGTATGGACATGACATCTTATAGTACATGACCAAGCGATCCTCTTAATCATAGTTATAGGCATATATTTCAACCAACATTTCTAATTTGAGGACAAGATACAAAGGTAAAGTGGTTGTATGTTCATGACGTGGCACATTTCCATGGTTGTCTTCTTCCAGGTCAATTGAATTAACAATGATATCATCGCCAGGCATGAGCGATAGCATGTGGATTTTATGCATTGCAACATACTTATTTGTGTAGAACAGGTAAGGGAATGTTGGGTCTGTTGGTGTAGGCCACAAGCACCTCGAATTGATATATGTTAAGTCATCCTATGTTTGGCTATTTGTCCACATTCTATTCATAATTGAAATGAATGTTTCATCTGTCTGGTGCATTGTAGTATGCAATTAAAATCATTTAATATTGTCTCTCCAGAAGTCATGTGTCATTGTTTCCATGTTAACGGTAGGTTGTTCAAATATCAAAGAATCTTGGATGGGTTGTGCCTGGTAAAGATCCCCACAGAATATCATGTCAATGTTTCCAAAGTATTTTGTGTGCACATGTTTTATGCTTCTTAGTCGGTTGTCAATGGAATACAAGAACTGACTTCCAATCAAATATGCTTCATCTATAAATACAAGTTGAAGTTCCTCATAAATCTTAGACAATGTATCCAACATTTCCTTTCTAAGTGGAAGAAATGGTGACTTGTTAAAAGGCATTAAAAATGCAGAGTGGACTGTTGTTCCACCTGCATTATATGCAAATTTTCCTGTGTATCCAACTATTAGGCCCTTTGGTTTCATAGGATCAAAGGAATTTTTTTAATCATAGATTCGTATAGGTATTTGGAACAATGCTTTCATTATGAATGTCTTGCTTGTTCCTGCTCTTCCTGTAAGGAACAAGTGCAGAGGAGTGTCCATGTTCAAGCATTTTTTAAGAGAAATGTCCTTTAGAATTGTTTGTTTTTCTCGATTCAACAAACATCTTATTATGTGGTATTCATTATTTAAGAATTAGGAAAGGATGTTTTGTGACTTGAAAACCAAGATTGATACATTTTTCACTTCCACCTATTGAAGGACGAGGCAAATCCATTTGTAAGTCATAGGACTCACAAGGAGTTCTGGTTGTTTTTCGGTTTGTGAATGTCTCATCAGGATTGTCAGGGTTTTCTAGCTCATTAACTCCAATTTCTAGATCACCCCATGTTGGATTAACATTGTAGGTAAATCTATCTTCATTGATGTTCACTATAGTCTCAGATGCAACATACGTAGCCTCCCATGTAGAGAATTTATGTTTTAATGTCTCTTCGTTTTCATCGAATGAAACGTACAACATCAATTTTTCTCTACAATAGTTTTCATAGTCAGAATGTTTATTATATTTGGAAAACCGTATCACAGAGGGTTTTTTTCTTTTTGATATGGGTGCACCATTTTTTTTGTAATGCAATATGAATTCTGCTAAGCAGATATGCCTAATAGGAGATGGACGCTGGAGGTAATAATCAACAATAGAGTGAGATAGCACGTCTTCTGAATTGTCGGGATATTTTTCTAGCAAAAATGGTGGTTTAAGCACAAATGTGCATTTCACAAGTGGATATGTGTTTATGAAGACAGATTTTCTTGAACTACAAGTGAAGTGCAAGGAAAGTGCAATGTGAACTGCTTGCTGAGAAGACATTTGTTGAAGATTAAGCAATGTATTGCCAAGTGTGTGTATCATTTGTATGGCATCAATATGACTTCTTTCATGTTCTTTGCGTATTCTTCTGAACGCATTTGTCATAGATTTGTCAACCTTTTTCATATACGAGGTACAATACGATGCTGCAGCATATGCATTGAGCACGTACTACGCATATGTATTTGCTTTCCATGTAACTACCATGTCCTTGGATAAACTTTTGTTCCAAATATGGGAAATGTTTTGTTTAAGGAAAACTATTGGTTGTTTAAGTGTATATTGTATGGATTGGATGTAATCATCTTCTGATATATTTAGCTCTGTCAAGAAGGCATCGAAGCTCATCAACTCATAAAATTCTCCTTGTTCTAGAAATGAGAACAAGGATTTAAATTTCTCAACAACAAAATTGTCCTCTAAACTAAGTGGCTCTATGATTCTTGTAGCTCTCATTGGTGGCACGGGAAAGTTGTATCTGCAATGCGAGTTTTTTTTCGTTTTCTACAACTTCTTGTATGATAATGTCTATGCACTTTGGAAAGTTATGTATCCAAATGATCTATGTTGCATGTTATGTATTTCTCCACAAATTGTTTGATCTTCGAATTGTTGTCAGCTCCATAGACGGGTGCACCCTCTATCCACAATAGTGCCTGGTCATGTTCATTTCCCCTATTTTGGAATTCAGTAACAAAAAAGTAGAGCGATATTTTTCCCAAAAATGTTTCATCATGGCATATAAAATATCTCAAATCATTTATTCTATGTCTATAGTAGTGAGTACATGTCACTGGGTCTTTTCTTATGAGGTAGTCAATGTCATTATTTTCCAGGGTATTGGTTTTTTTTTACGTTTCCTGTTCCTATTTAGGTCAGATACGATAACTACCAATGGATCCTAGCAATGCTCTACACTTGTAAATGTGATGAAAAATGTTGGCGGGCCCAATTACCATATCATTGAAAAAATAGTTTTTTTGTTTTGTTGCAAAAAGTTAGGAGAGGTGCGAATGTTTTTGAAATCTATGTATCCAATATCAGATTTCACAATTTTTTCTATGTTACTTTGTACTTGACATCCTTGGCCAACAACTTTCTTCCTTGTAATTGGCCTTTTCTTATTCGGACCCATATGCAGGAGAGAACTTGCTCTATTATTATGCGCATTGTTTGAAAAACAAATTTGTTATGTGACAGGAGAAGTCACCGCTTGAATGTAGTAGCTCCCATCGGACTATTTTATGATATCTGAATCGTTCTATAATGTCGGTGGCATGTGGATCTCCATAGAAGAGTGTTGGAAAGTTCATTTCCTCAACAAATTTGTCCTTGAATATTCCAAGTGGACGCTGCCCCTCAACAAATGCAATTTAGACAATCTTGTCTTGCAAGTCACGAATGCACTGTGAATTAGTGAATCCATGCACCAATGTATCAGCAGGTGTTTCATTCTTCAATTCATCACTTGTATCAAATTCACTAGCATTTTCGAGAGTCTCTACAGAGTTGGAATCCTCTTATGCAAAAAAATTGTCCCAGTTGTCATTTATACAAATGTTTTGTGCTTTGTACAGGTCCCTGGAACATAATTCCTTTAATTCTTTCATAACAGCATGCACACACACTTTTCCTATCTGATAGGAATTTTTGTATAGCAAGCATCTTTTCAAAGCGACAACAATTGTCATTGTATCGCTAATGAATTATGCCAAGGATTTTTGCACAACCTTTAGTTGAACAAGAACATTAATAATTGATCCTGTTAAGACCATTTGGGGTCGTTTATAGCCCCAAGGCCTGATTTGCACAAATGAAATTCATAGAGACACAAGTCTCTCCTCAAGTTCCATAAGTGCACTTACATCTGGTAGTGGTGTATTACATCTTATTTGGTCAGGGGTTGCAAATTGTGGCAGTTTTCCATTTTCAAGTGACCGTTTGCATGGAAGACACATTTTTCCACTGGAAAATGGTTTATCATGCACTGTCAAGCGGAGGTATTATGCTTGCAAATCATGCATGAAAGACTTACTGTTTTTTGAAAAATTCAATTGTTCACAAATTGCACATGCAATGGAAGGAGCGTCTTTAATTTGTTTCATGTAGGTATGTCTTGCATTTTTCTTTCACAGGGAACTATGAGTAGAAAGTGTTTTCTAGTTTTCATTGGTAGCAGTGCATGGTGTTGCTTCTAGCCCATGAAATGTGACAGTTTCATGACCATTCTGGGATATGCGACAGTACATGTTTATGTTGTGTTGTGCATGAACAAATTTCTTTAGATTGTGATATGTGTGTTTCTCTCTAAAAGGAAGCGTAGCAATGTATTTTTTTCTCTCACGCATGACCTTTTTCAAGTTGTGGTAACTTACTCTACGTTTCTTGTCCAAGGGCATGATGACCTGATGGAAACTAGGATGAATTTCACTATGATTCAGGTTCTGATAACTTAGTCTACGTTTTTTTGTTTAAGGCCTGTATGGCCTTATCACAACTAGGATGAATTTTATGCATATCTTTTTTCAAGTTGTGATAACTTACTCTACGTTTTTTGTTTAAACCCTGTATAGCCTCATCAAAACTGTGATGAATTTCACGCATGGATTTTTTGTTAAGCCCTTTATGGCCATATCGCAACCAAGAAGAGTTTCATTCTCACTAAAAAGCATGCCACGTGTATGGAGATTCGATGTGGTTTGGGTGGCATGGACATTGAACCCTGAACCAATGATATGTCCAAGAAAAGGTTGATAATGGATATGTGTTGTATCTATTTTCAATGAGAGGATGTCAATTGTTTGATCGTAATTTGAATCAATAGACTAGGAATGGAAAGTGCCCTCTGGAACGGCCAACCAGACATATATATTTACTCTAAATATGATAGACAGCCATTGCAAACAAAATCTGCAACCCTCCACATTCCCTTTTTCATATGGCAACGCCATGTTTTACAAGGTATTCTTGCCAAATTCCAATTGCCGACATATTTTCTAGGAGATATGGTGAAAGGTGCTGATGCAAGCACCTAAAAGCCTATTGGTTTTCGCCTATAATTGCATTGCAAAAGGATTGTATGGTGTAAAGTCGCAACTACTTCACATCGAACTCCTCTTCTACCAAACAACAAATTTCATTGAACATACTATCTCCACAGCTAGACTCAACAGTTGTTGCTAGCTGTAAACCATGACAGTCTATGCGATGCATAATCTATTTCCAATGCGATTCAAGGTCTTTGCAAATGAGGGACAAGTAAATATGACCTCATTCAATATTGCATATGGACATTTTTCTATACAATAGTGGTTCATAATGACCATTGACGGCATTGACATCATGGAACAAGATGCAATATGGATTGTGAGATGCAATTTTGTTGAATAGTAGATATCTTGTTTTTCTTGTCAATGACCATATTCCAATTGATATAGTGAGCTAGTTAGATAGCCACCATATACAAAATGTATCTACCCAAAGTCCCCTCTCATGTGCAGGCATAATTGGATATGTAGACAACCGCATCTTTGAAAAATACATAGCAACATCATGTATTCCATGCAACTGCCGAAGAAAACCAGATTCCAGTTCGTATTCATACGAATCCAATGCCTTAGCTCTGCCATTTTTTAAACAACCCAAGAAATAATCTATCAATCCATTCCGCAGGTCAGTCGAGGAATAACGGAAATGCAGTAGAACCTAAAATGCATCGAAAGGAAATCCCCTACAGTATACGAGAATGCATCCAATCTAAAAAGGTCGTTTCTATGTAAAACCTCATCAATGTTGTCATGTATAATGGAGTGTGTATCTATTCCATACAAATCAACATATATTACTTCTTTCATATTTTGAACTATGATTTTGAAGTTGTTTGTTAGATACTTTCAGTTTGCATGAAAACAAACAAAAGGGAAAAAAAATAATAAAAGTAGGAAAAAGAAGAAAAGAAAAATAGGAAAACTACAAGCGCGGAACTGGGTACCAATCCCCGTATGTATCTTTCAACCTTCTTCTTGTCAACTTCAATCCCCCCTAGTCCCCATAGAATATGACAAGAAAATAAATCCACACTGGAAAGTGAACCAAACATAAGAAACAACGCAAATAAATAACACCATAAATTTACTCAATAGAAAGACCGATCTGAACCTATTCATGGCGTGCATCCTACAAGCTTCTCAGAGCCAGAAAAAGTCCTGCAAAATAGAAAGGACAGGACAAAGGAAACAGTTGAATGTAGTTTTCTGACCCACAGAATAAAAGCATTCCTTGCACCTACACCCCGACAAATGGTTCCCTCTTATGATAGCTCGGAACTACTTTTTGAAAACCCCATAGTTCTGTAATATACAAATTGACAAACAGACTTGCGGGCTGGATGAGATTTTACAAAGAAAGTACACTTTTTGGATTGTAGGTTCTCGGGTTGGCAGGATAAAAAATGAGCCTCTATTTTTCCGTGCATTTCAAATAGCACCCAGAATTCCACGATATACAAATTTACAAGTGGACTTGCGGGCTGGATGGCTCAACATTGTACTTATATTGAGTTTTGCGATATATAAATTGACAGACGGACTCCAGCACTGGCGGGCTCCAAGAAAGGAGAAATACATACTAAATATGTACTTTTATAAACTATGGACATGATATTTTATAGAGCATGTACAGATCCCTTATTCCATACTTGGCCACTTTTTTGGATCGCGGACTTGCGAGCTGGCTGGCTCAACATTGCACTTCTATTGTCCCGTGTCCTCCATACAACATTCGGATTTCCACGATATAGAAATCCACATATGGACTCCAGGACTAGAGGACTCAATATTGAATATGTATTACACATTACATGTAATATGTATGGCAGGTTATCGGGTTGGCGAGCTCTAAATATCCACTTTTTTGATCGTGGGTTCTTAGGCTGGCGGACTCAAAATTCGGCTTATATTGTTCCATGTGTTTCAAACAACACCCAAAGTTGCGCAATATACAAATTGAGAAGTGGATTCGCAGGATGCCTGGCTTAACATTGCACTTCTATTGGTCCGTGTCCTCCAAACAACACTTGGAGTTCCGCGATATACAAATTGACAGACGAACTCCACGACTGGCGGGCTCAAAATTGAATATGTATTACACATTACATGTAATATGTACAATATGAAACGAGCAAGCAGACGGTTGGGTTGATAATATAAAATTAAGTGGAAATTTGAACACGTGTATCCACTAGTTCCGAACCTAGAAATTTTCCGAGGAACGAGTAATCCATACTAAATATGTACTTTTATAAAGTATGGATATCAAATTTTATAGAGCATGTATAGATCCCTTGTTCCATACTTAGCCACTTTTTGGATCGTGGGTTCTCGAGCTAGCGGGTGAAAATTGGGCCTCTATTATTTTGTGTCCTACAAATAACACCCAGAGTTTCACGATATACAAATTGACAGGCGGACTTCGGGCTTGTTCGCTCAACATTGCACTTCTATTGTTTTGTGTTCTCCACGCAACACTGGGGGTTTCGTGATATACAAATTAACAAATGGACTCCAGGACTAGTTGATTCAAGATTGGGATTGTCTACATGTTATATGTTATATAGATAACATTGTCTAAAAACATTATTTTAAAGTACTAAATTATTAATAATAAATATTGATATTGTACAATTTAATTAAAGAAAATTAGCAAATGAGTCACAAGCTTCGAGTCTAGGTCCAATTGTAGATCACTGAAGTTTTGGGTGCAATATGTATACCGCGCACACAAGGCATGAGATCTAGATGGCGCTCACAAAGGACCCCTTGGCCATAAAATTCGCGAACTATGAAAATGAACAGTGTTCGGTTGGGCTCGTGATGTAGAGATATAGATGGACATGAAATCTGCCACTCCGTTGTCTGGGAACCTGCAAGCATAGACATGGATTACCAAGTTTTGGATGCAATATATACACTCAAAATAGGGGGAACAAGATTTTGATAATGCATAGTGGGGAACCGACAGGCATAAAATTGGCTAAGGAAACGAAAGTGATCGGTCAGAATCGTAGTGCATATTTCATAATTCATGTGCAACACCAACTGTGTGGTGACCAGACCAATATGTGTACAAACCAGAAAAAACTAAATATGTACCTTTATAAAGTATGGACATGAGATTTTATAGAGCATGGATATCGCATTCCATACTTGGCCACTTTTTGGATCGCAGTTTCTCGGGCTGGAAAGCTCAAAATATAGGCTTCTGTTGTTCTGTGTCCTACAAATAGCAGCCAAAGTTCCGCGATATACAAATTGAAAAGTAGACTTGCGAGGTGGCTGAGATTTTATAGAGCATGTACACTTTTCAGATCCCAAGTTCTTAGGATGGCAGGCTAAAAAAAAGGGCCTCTATTGTTATGTGCCTTACAAATAGCACCCACAATTCCATGATATACAAATTGACAAGCGGACTTGCGGGCTAGCTGGCTCAACATTGTACTTCTAGTGATTTCCATGATATACAAATTGACAGATGGGATCTTCTTCTGGAGGGCTCCCAGAAATGAGAAATACATACCAAATATGTACAGATCCCTTATTCCATACTTAGCCACTTTTTTGGATCGCTGACTTGCGGGCTGGCGGGTTGTAAATTGGGGCTCTAATGTTCTGTGTCATGCAAATAGCACCTAGAGTTGCGTGATATACAAATTGAGAAGTGGACCTACGAGTTGGCTGGCTCAACATTGCAATTCTATTAGATCACATACTTGTGGGCTGGTGGGATCTAAATTGGGCCTCTAATGTTCTATGTCTTGCAAATAGCACCCAGAGTTGTGTGATATACAAATTGACAAGAGGACTTGCGGCTGGCTGGCTCAACATTTTACTTGTATTGAGTTCTATGATATACAAATTGACAGAGGGACTCTAGGGTTGGCGGGCTCTGAGAAACGACCAATACATACTAAATATGTACTTTTATAAAGTATGGACATGCCATGTTATAGAGCATGTACTGATCCCTTATTCCATACTTAGCCACTTTTTTGGATCACGGACTTGCAGGCTGGCGAGCTTTAAATTGGGCCTCTAATGTTCTGTGTGCTACAAATATCAACCAGAGTTGTGCGATATACAAATTGACAAGCGAACTTGCAGGCTAGGTGGCTCAACATTGCAATTCTATTGTTTTGTGTCCTCCAAACAACATTCGGAGTTCCGTGATATACAAATTGACAGACGAACTCCAGGAATGGCGAGCTCAATATTGAATATGTATTACACACACAAAGAAAAGTGAATGTAGAGGAAGATATGGAGTGTTGAAGGAGGCACAAAAAAAAAAAAAACAGCTGCAAACCAGTTCAATAAATATAGACAAAGTAAATGAAAAACTATTTAATATGGAACACGGGCAGAAAAAACACATCTTTGCATGGATTCCTCTACATCTCTGGTTAGGAGTTCTTTGCGGCGTCTAGTTTCACTTTTTGCTTCTATGAACAAAAGTACAAAATAAAATGGATATGAACATAATTTAACATGTAAATAAAAAGGCAAGTACTATGTACATATACTAAAAAAAATAGAATAAGATGAATAAAGTAACAGATAGTTTTTAGAAGGATGTACCCTTTTTTTTTTGCATAATATATATTTTATAATTCAAGTACAACACCAATTGTATGGAGACCAAACCAGTATGTGTACAAATCAGGGAAAACTAAGAAG
>JASDQU010214268.1:3678-16472 GCA_032191745.1 Picea mariana | reverse complement strand
GGAAAGGTATCGATGGGGAGATTAATTTTGGGGTCTCACTTAGAGCCTTCATCTATCATTGAGTTACCCGATCGTGAAAATAGATTGTTTATGCCCTCAAAATGGCCTCGAAAGTTTGGGACTGCTAAAAATAGTAAATTGCCAACAAATTGTTTTGAGCCAGTTGGAATAGGTGGGTGGCCACTAATATCCACCTGGACCAATCCTTCCTCCTTATGGGGAAATTTTCTCCATTGCGTTGAGTTCCTAGGGGGGAGGGGGAAGCGTTTGCTGAATCTAAACCTTGGTGAGTTGCTTGCCTTGCTGGAGAAGTTGCGTTGCTTGGTTTGTGGGAGGTTGTCGAGAACCTAATGAGATGACTGTGTGAAAAAGGAATCTTTGTGCTTTACTTCAACATTTTCAACCTGCTTTTGCTAGATAGAAGGTGCTTGGATTGAGGCAGTAGTGGTTACAATGTCCTTTTGTCCACCTTTTGAACATATTGTGAAGAATATGAATTTTGTAGTATGATATACTACCTTGCGACATTGTTTAGGTGGGATATTAGTTGGAACTACCTCTGGTATCCTATAGAGTTGACCCCCCAGAGTAACAATGACACTACACGGTCAAGACTCATAAATAACATGGTGCTTCCACATATATGGCTGGAAAAAAAGAACATCACAGACATCCAACGTGGACACATCACATAATACCTCATCCTTGAAGGGATGGATGCCGTATGACAATTGACACTGTTGGTTGACACGAATATTTTGTCCCTGGAAAAGCCACTCGATGTTGTATGGTTGCATGTGTGGTGTTGTCGACAATCCCAACTTCTTGGCGACCTATGTTGATATGAGGTTCTTCTGGCTTCCACTATCAACAATAAAATGCAATGGGGTCCCCTTCACCCACATCTGTGAATGAAAAAGGTGCTCCCCCTCTTCAGGATTTTCTAGTTCTTCAGGTTGAATTGTTGTGGTCGTGATATTAGCAGTGGGATCTGTGTCGATGATTTGTCTTCTTCCATTATTTTCTGAATCAAATTCAGAATCAGGGTTCAACTCCTTTTCTTTGATCTCGACCACCAATGATTGTTTTGAGCGACATTCATCAGTGTTGTACTAGGGGATTTTGTGGAAATCACACCACTTTCCAGTGTCCTTCTTCATCTTTCTGTTTCCCTTCTTTTCTTATGTCTTGGATGGGTTTTCATGAGGTTGTTTGTTAGGGACGTATTTATCATACTTTGGTTGTTGCAGATTTGCAGACTCAAACTCCCATTTGTTTTGGTGCCTAAATTTCTGATCGATTTTGACAACGTATTGATAGGCAACTCCCAGTGATGAGATGTATAGGAAATACGTTTCGGTTTGGATGTACTTATGCAAAGCCCCACAATATTTTAGAACCAGATGTCACTCAGAGTCTTTGATACCCAACTTGGTGTGCAAGGTATGGAAATTTTTTGTGAACTTGTTGGCAGCAATAATATAATTTCTATTGTTTATAAGCTGCCTACACAGGGTCTCTAAATTTTCGTTACTCATCATGACCATTGTCACTAAACAACACTTGTCACTTGTCTCTTTTTACATATCTTCCTTTCGATTTTTGTTTTCATGACTGTAAGCATGAAAACTCGCAGCTGGAACTGACACTTTGTTTCAATTTTTTATTAAAGGAAAACTGTTCATATGGTCTATTATCGAATTGTCATATTTTTGCTATGAACATGATTGTTCTCCTTGTTTATAACTCCTTGGTTCTAAACGTACCTTGGTTACATAAGTGAAAGACCTCCACTCATTAATATTCGATTGATATTAATGGAGTTTTGATTCATAAAACTTTTAATTATTCAATTTTTATTTGATACACTTACCTTTGTAATCAAGCTATGAATGTGCGTACTATGGTTTTCCAAGTGTTTTGATCCTCATACGTACCCAATGCCAAGGTGTCATATGAAGTACAACATGCCATTACTCTTCTGTATGGTCTCGGGCTTCATGATTTCATTCCCATGCATGGTGATTAACGCCTCTGCCTACTGTTTGAACTGTCATAGCATTGTTTTGTTGAGGCTCGGGGCTATGGCTCTGTGGCTTTTTATCAAACCCTACCTGCAGGTTATGTGTTGATTCCCTTCTGTTCACCATGGCTCCAGTGGTAAGGATCGAGCCCAATGGCATCCAAACCTTGCTATCGTATGATAATGCCAAGTACGATTTAGAAAGGAACGGTTGGCATTTATTCATTGAAAAATTTAAGGGTTTCAATTTGAGAGTTGCCCAAGAGTTCGCATTGACCTTCGATGGCTACGGAGCAAATATAGGTGACGTGCAACTAGAGGTAACTGAAGAGTTTTTGAGCCAAGCCATGGGTTTACCAGCTGTCGGGCAAAAATGGTTCAAGAATGCAAAAGTTGAAGAGGTCCCCTGGACTTTGATGTTCACCTCACGGAAAATTACTAGTTGCGATCGAGGTATGCCAGTCTCATCCTTAAAAACTAGGTGGCATGATCTACTTGATATTGTGAAACAATTCATTATGTGTGAAGGAAGATTTGGGTTAGTTTTCCTGTATCATCTGCAATTGCTTATGAGTTTCAGTGGCTTCCTGTTGAACATGCCCTACTTCCTGCTTAGAAGTCTGTACAATATGGGAAAACGGTTTAGGAGGCATAGGTCTGATTCGAGTTTATTCCATCATGGTTTAATTAAAATTATCCTTGTGCATCAGTTGCAATTACACAATGATTGTTGGGATGCTTTTGTTTTACGAAATGGCTTTGGCAACAGTGAGTTGGGACAGGTTGATAAGCCGGTTATCATAGAAACCCTTGTGAAACCTACCACCTCTCCTCCATCGCTCCTGCCCTGTGATCTTGCCCTTAATAATGAACCCTTGACCTACCCTGATGTTACTCAACCGGACATTCAACCGGGTTCACACCCAAAAAGTTTCACTAAAACTGTTAAAAAACCCATACGGAAGAAGCAAAAAGGCAACGTCGATGTTAATTTCAAAAATAAAAGGCTGGTCGTTTGATTTCACGATGTGATCGAAATAAATTAAAACCCTGTGTAGACACAATCAACACAATTGAGGTGAGTGAAGACTTGGATTCAGAAATTGAGAGGTTTTTGGCTAAAGAGGATCCAATGTCATACGAGCTCTATCCTGACAGATCCTACGATTATGTTAGCAATCTGCCTCGTTGTCTAAAGGATAATCCCGAATTTCCTGGCATCCAACTCTGTGACAAACCTACCTTTTGCGTGGATGATTCTCCAACCCTTAATGTTGTCAGTGCCAATGCACAGTCCCTACAGCCACAGTGTGATGAATGTCGATCCTGGATCGACATGTATTATACGAATGTGCCTTGGCTACAGTCCTAGCTTAAATCTTTAAAACACCAAGTGGATTTGTTGACAAATGAGAAAAGTAGACTCCAATCCATAACCCAAGCTAAGGAGAAACGCCTAAAAACTACAGGATCTGTCATTTTCAAGAATGTAGAGGGAACAACAGCAATCGTAAACTCCAAGATTGCTTGATATGTTTTAATCCCATGATTTGAGGTATGATCTTTTTGAAGTTTAGCATGATTTTGTTACTCTCAATTTAGGATATACGATTTGATTGAATAGATTATCTCTCTTATAAAGATTAGTTTGTTCTATTTATTGAATAAAATATGATTGTATTTTCTATTATAACTAGCTACATAATCGTAAGATTCTGTAGCCAGTTATAAAAATTCGAATTGCTTGATTTGACAATTGAAAACATATCTAAAATTTCCCCATTTTCATTTGTTTTCAGGAACCCATGATTTCCAAGGAGATATGAGGCACTGTTGAGATCCTTTAGCCATATCAACTTTGTGTTTTTAGTAAATGGATTAGGGTATTGGTATTTTGATATCAAGTAAAATCAGGGAGGTTGCATCCCCCATATTTTTGGAATAGATTTGATATTATCAACAGGAAACATTTTGTTCCTGGAACCTATATAAGCATGTTATTTTGTAAACATGGCATCATCTCTGCCTAGGGAAAGACTATGGATTTTTCATTTACAGACTTGAATGAAATATAATACTCGTCACAACTTTAGCTTCTCTGTATTGTGTTTTTATTCAAGTCATGTTTATTTTAATTTGTAAATATATTATGATTGCTTTTGCTATCATGGTTTACTACAAGTTGATAGAATAAAAGTTTATATATTATCCATGTTTCATGTTCCAGATTTAACACACAGTAATTATTCGTTCAATTTGAATTAAGAGGTTTATCTCTGATTTCGATCGAACGTTTATATGCAAGTTCTCATAGCAAGGTTTTTCTTAATGTGGCTGCTTGTGAAATTATGAGATTGTTGTGATCGTATCTCTTATATGTTCTATCATTCGAATTCCATCATTACTGCTTCACATTTATTAGAATCAATTGTAGGATCTGCTGTAGGTTTACCTCATCAGACAAGGAGATTGGATGCTACACACTAAATAAATATTGGATGCGATGACAGGTCAGCCTGTTATTTAATTTCATTAGTATAATAGATATAGAAGTTCCCTGTAGTTAAAACACTTTTTATCATCTGTTATTTCTTTTGTTTAATTAGACAGTTTGATATTCAATTTCTTTTATATAAACATTATAAGAAAACAAATAAAAAAGATTAGATAATAGTTTTACTGTTGTCTACAAAAAAAAAAACAATTTACATTTGATTTTCACGGATTTAGATTAAAATTCGTATTTTGTACATATTATATATATCTTAGAATTATAATTATTTGTATGTATTGTACATATGATAAGTAGAGTTATTTTATAATTATTAGTTAGTTAAATTGTAAATATATATTAGATGTATATATAGTTTTCAGTGATTGTTATTTATTAAGTTATTGCATTTCCTTTAGTTTTGTTTTTCGCTTTCTTTAGGACTTAGATCAGCTAACGGAGCCGCTAAACCTGTCAGAGTGAATTAATCCAAACGGCTCGGGTTAATTAGACAACCCCGGACCGGATTCACTCCTCCAATTGACAAGCGGTCAATTTCGCTCGTCAACAGAACTCTGACACTATTTGGCCCCTCTCTTGTCGCAGTGTGGTCCATCTCATGTATTGGTTGTCATAGTTACCTACAGGGTAATATTGTTCCTTGACCACATCCAAAAAATATCCCAAGTGGGCTTGACCCCATATATTCCAGAATCCTCCGTGGAACTTTTCTCCCAATAAGTTTCCCACCAATGTTTGACATGGGGGAGAGCCTTAAGGAGTGCAAAGGTGATCTTTTCCCTGTCGAAAAAACTGTGAACAAAGAAATAACCTTCTAGCAGATTTAACCATTTTTCTAGGGCATCTTCATCTATCTAACCTTCAAATATGGGAATATCAAAATTAACTTGTAACTTGAAGGGAGAGGTGCCTCCAAAGTGGTCGCTTGATGAAGACGTGTCTACTATTATCGATAGGTGTTTAAGGATGTGAGAAAAATTCTCCATCATTAGTCCCTCTATCGCATGAGAGCTTACTCAAGCAATAGATTAATATAATCTTTTGTTCCATCAATTTTCTTTATTCTGCCATGGAGGGTTTGTCGGGAGTGCGAGAGTGATTTTCCTAAAGAGAGACAATCTCGAGACCCAACTTTCTATACTTAGACCTCGTCGGGGACATGCACTAAAAAATGATCAAGAGCAACCTGCTCTGATAGCACTGATCCCGATTATTTTCGGCATGAAATGATAGCGAACATATAATAAATAAATGTACAGAGATGTATCGGATATCCAATAATATAACAAAGATATAGAAGAGATATAAAAATAAACACAGAGATACAATAATACACAATTTCTATTAATGAGGGAAATGTACAAAACTGTAGAAATACAGAGTGAAAGACTCGCTAGAATGAAGGCAACTTATCTCTGAGAAGAGATGTGATGACTACTCACATTCGCAAGAAGATGATTATTACAATGAGGCTCTAAAGGCAATTTTTAACATAAATAAAATCCAAAACCCCAACCCCGAAAGATGAAAAGCCAACAATTTTGGTGGACCCTGTTTTGGGTAGTTTGGTGTATCAACTTCCTGGGGGAATAACAATTGCATATGATCTCCATTTGGGGCACACGATAGCTCGTTGGAAAGGTATCGGTGAATATATTCATTTTGGGGGCTCAATCAAATCCTTTAGCTATCATTGAGGTGCATGATTGTGAAAATACAGTTTTTTGTCCCTCAAAATGGCCCTAGATGTTTGGGACTACTAAAAATAGTAAATTGCCAACAAACTGGGATAGGTGGAATAGGTAGGTGGCCACCTATATTCACCTAGATCACATGGGGAAATGGAGGCTATATTACAATCAAGATAGATAAATTTCTATACTGGACAATATATATGGAGATGGAGAAGGGAGGGAGATGAAAACTTTAAAGTCAAGTAAGCCTACAAGATAATTGTAGGATTGGAAACCATATACAAGAGAGAAATCCGGGGCAAAGTCTAGAATCTAGAGTTATGTCTAAAAATATCTACTTTTCTTTGGTTGATTGTTTGGAGGAAAGTGCTAACTTGGGTATATCTTCTCTAGAAAGGATATGAAGGTCGTTCAATCTACATGTTATGTAGATTGGAGGGAGACTGAATGGATCACTTGTTCAATGGATGCAAAGAGACATCCACTGTATGGGACAAAGGATATATTTTTTTTCTTCAGAAAATCTAATAGGAGAAAGATGTGACATAGTCCAAATGATAGAGCATTGGAGAGCTAACCCCTTCAAAAACCATGTGATGAATAAGGTCTGGAATTAATTCCTAGGCTTTCTTCTCTGGAACTTATGGAAATAACACAATAGAAGGATTTTTAAGACAATCCAAACAAATGTTCAAGAATTTATCAATGCTTCTAATGTATTAGTTGAGGACTGGGAATACTCAGGGGCATAGTACATCATCTTCCTCAACTAGCAATGAGATCAGTGTAGTAGGATCTAGAATCCCTCTCAAAAAATCCATGTTTCAATGTCAAAGGAAACATGGGTTCCTATCTGATATAGGTGGATATCGGTGGCCACCCACCTTTTCTAACTAGCTCAAAATAGTTTTCTGGAAATTTTGGTAATTTACTATTTTTAGCAGTTTTTAACTTCTGGGGCCATTTTGAGGGCCTAAATGAAGGTTTTTTGGGATAGAGATTCTCAATGAAGGCTAAAGGCTTTGATTGAGCCTCCAAAACGAATCTCCTTGATGATACCTTTCCAACGAGCTATCGTGCGCCCCAAACAAAGATCGTATGCAAAAGTTACAACCCCTGGAAGTTGATATACTAACTTACCCAAACAAGGCCCACATGACTTTTAGTGCTTCATTTCCTAGGGTTAGGTTTTTTGGATGTCTAGGGTTTGTGACATTCTGGTTTATTGTAAAAAAGGCCTTCAGAGCCTCATTGTAATCATCTTATGGTGAATGATTGCAACCGTCACATCTCTTCTCAGAGATAAGCCGCCACCATTCCAGCAAGCTTGTTTTCTGCTGCATTTTACAGTTTCATCTTATTTCCTTATTGAATAGAAAACCAATTTTACTGTATATCTTTCTGTGTTAGTCATCTTTTAATAATCTGTATTCATTTCGTTCTACTCATAAAATTTAGATTAGTGGTATCAGAGCAGTCTGCTCATTGTCGTCTTAATGCATGTCCCCAATGAGGTCAGCGTACAAAGAATTGGGTCTCGAGCTTGTTTCTCTTGAGGACAAAAGATCTCGCACGCCCAAGAGACCTCTCATAGAAGGAGAAAATAAATATTATGGGACAGGAGATCCTTTCAAATGTTTCTTGAGGAAGCCCTCACACAACAGAGGAACGAGATGATGGATAGTTTCGCGCAAATCCTTCGACGACTACCAACAAGCGACGCATATTCCTCGAGTGGAGGCGCCGCCCCCTTCAAGGTACAAATAAACTTCTATATTCCTATATTTGAAGGTCAGATAGATGCAGATGTTGTAGAGAAGTGGTTGAATCTACTAGAAGGGTATTTTTTTGTCCATAACTTTTCGAATAGAGAAAATATTACTTTTGCACTCCTTTAAGCCATTCCCCATGACAAATATTGGTGGGAAACTTTCTGTGATCAAAAGGAAACATAGGAACCCTCATTATTTACAGTAACAGCCACCTGGGAATCCTTCAAGGATGCTATTAAGAAACAATACTATCCTGTCAGAAGTTATGATGAATTTTATACCAAATGGACCACACTGCGGCAAGAAATAGACCAAGCAGTGCCAAGGTTCACAAATATCTTCCATACCTTGCGCACCAAGTTGGGTATCAAAGATTCAGAGAGACATCTGGTGCTCAAGTATCACGGTGCTCTGCATAGATACATACAGACTGAAATGGAATTTCTAGACATCTCTTCCTTGGGCGCGACCTATCGATATGTGGTCAAAATTGAGCAGAATCTCAAACAAATGATGCGGCAATTTGGGCCTGGGAACCCCTCACAGCAAAATCTAGGAAAGGGCGGCCCCAACCCTAATAACCAAGGATAGAACAAACATGGACAATATCAAGACACCCAGTCCAATCCGCAAGTAAATAAGGACATGTAAAATACAAAGAAATATACCAGGAAGTGGTGCGACTTCCATAAGAGCCCTTAGTATAACACTACTAATTGCCGCTCAAAGCATTTGCTGGTAGCCAAAGTGAAAGCCTCTGAATTAGATGCAAGTTCTGATTCTGAGTTAGAACTAGAAAAGGGGAGATGGAAAATTGACATGGAATCCAGTTCCACCGTTGCTACCACCAAGCTCTAGCCTGGTGAACCAGACGATACATAAGAAGGTGAGTGCCTCTTCCATTCATAGATGTGGGTGAAAGGCACCCCACTGCACTTCATCATTGATAGTGGTAGCCAGAAGAACCTCATCTCAACAAAGGTCATCAAGTGGTTGGCCCTGCTGACAACACTGCACCCACAACCCTACACCATTGGATGGTTCCTCCAAGGAAGTGATCTTTGCATTAGCCAACAGTGTCTACTATCGTACAACATCAAGCGCTTCAAAGATGAGGTATTGTGTGATGTTGTTCGTCTCGAAGTTTGTAATGTTCTTTTGGAGCAACCTTATTTATGGAAATGTCATGTTGTATATGAGTCTAGGCCTCCTAGTGTTATTATTACTTTGAACAAGAAATTGTACAGGATACCCGAGGCAGTCCCTCCTAGTGTTATTTCCTTGATCTCTACCAAGCAATGCAAGATGGTCATCTCTCAAATCGAGAAATTTGTCTTCTTCGTGATTCTCTCTTAGAGTGAGCGAAAGATCGCAGCCACATCCAGGGCCTCCACGGTCGATCTCTCCACATAAAAGAAGAAAGTGGATAAGAATACTCATATATCTTCTCTTCTTCTACTGGGGTAGCTTTGTACTGCTAGGTTAAGCATCCCATCGATCTGACCCCAGGTGCATCGCTACCTAATGGGCCAGTGTACTGCCTCTCTCCATTAGAAAACGAGGAGATCAAAAGGAAGATCTAAGAAATGATCCAAAAGGGGCACATCCATCCCATCTCATCGCCTTGTGGGAGCCCAATCGTTCTGGTGCAGAAGAAAAATGGGACCTGGCGACTATGAATTGATTATTGGGACTTGAATAAAATCACAGTCTGAAACTGGTGCCCAATTCCCTGAATCTATGACCTCCTTGATCAGCTCATGGGGGCCAAATACTTTAGTAAGATTGATATGAAATCTAGCTACCATCAGGTCCCAATAGAACAGACAGATGTATGGAAGACCTCCTTCAAGTCAAAAGAAGGTCTTTTTGAATGGCTGGTCATGCCCTTTGGTTTGACAAATGATCCAACAACTTTTATGAGGATGATGGACGATATCCTACGACCTTTCACCAATACGTTTGTAGTGGTGTATCTGGATAACATCCTCATCTAAAACAATACTTGGACTGAACACTTGCATCATATTCAACAGGTTGTGCACACCCTGTGGCAGCACAAACTATATGCAAATTTGGAAAAATGCTCCTTTAGCATGGACAAGGTCCATTACTTAGTCTACATCATTGATCAACATGGTGTGCATGTGGATCCAACCAAGATCCAGGTCATCCGTGACCGACCAACCCCAACCACACTCACTGAACTTCGGAGCTTCTTGGGCCTCACCAATTTCTATCGCAGGTTCGTGTTGGGATTCTCTCATATCGCATGGGCCCTCAACCAAGTAACTCGGGGTGGCGGTAAGGAAAAATTTGTGTGGGGCCTGTCCCAACAACAAGCCTTCGAGGAATTGAAGAATTATTTGTGCTCATCCCCAATACTTTCATTACTTGACCTGCAACATCCCTTTGGTATTGAGACAGATGCTTTAGACTATGTTGTGGGTGCCATTCTCACTTAACATGACCACCCTATGGCATATCATAGTGAGACAGTATCAGATGTTGTTTGTAAGTACCCTACTTACAACAAATAAATGTACTCCATTGTGCAAGCCTGTCGCCAGTGGAGACATTACATTCTTGGGAAGGAGACAATCATTCACACTGATCACAAGCCACTACAGTTCATGCAGACCCAAGGAAAATTGCAGAATGACCGCCATCAGAATTGGTCCACATACTTACAACAATTCCACCTCAACATCAAGTATAAAATAGGAATTAACAACCAAGTTGTTGATTGCCTTAGCCGAACTCCAGTCACGACACTCACCATTGTGCTATACTCTTGCGGCCACGAGACCTTCGGATGGCCCCACCTCTACGAGTCAGACCTTGACTTCTCCATCACCTACCAAATGTTGGGCGCCAACTCAGTGGTCGCTAATTTCCATCTTCAGGACGAACTGTTGTGTTGTCTGGGCCATATCTGTGTTCCATCAAGCGAGAACGCGAAGCTGATTTGGGAAGCTCACTATAGTCGGGTGGCAGGACACTATGGCATCAAAAAGACAGTGGCAGTGTTGCAAAAAATATTTCTACTGGCCGAAACTTCGACGGGATGTCGACAAGTATATCAGGTCCTGCACCGACTTCACTATTTCCAAACCGACCACTAAGAAGAAAGGCATGTACACCCCACTGCCTACTCCTGACAGGCTGTGGGAATCCATATCAATGGACTACATGTCGGGCCTTCCATCCACCAAGAGGGGAAATGACTTTGTTTTTGTGGTTGTTGATCACTTTTCCAAGATGGCGATTCTAGCCACCTGCAAGAAGAACATCACAACATAAGCTACAACCAAGTGTAAGTTTTAAACCTGCGAAGTAAAGCAATGCATATAGATTCTTAAGCAATACAAAAATTAATCAATGGCTCATACACAGAGTAAACAGAGATTTTATATCGGAAACCCTCAACTGGGAAAACCTTTCTTATATTCATTATATCGAATTTTGTGATGTGTCATCCCCAAGATTAGGCCAGCAGGGAGTGACTTAGTAGTCTATATGTTCCCGTAGACTATAATTAGGCACAAACAGGGAACCAAATGGAGAAATAAGGAGGAATTAAGGCTAAACAATAAATTAAGACAAAATACTTAGGAAAAGTCACTTAAGCCTAAGTCAACGGAGAATTAGAATGAAAAGGTGATAAGGGGGGGACTTAATTGACAAATAAATCACTTAGGAGGAAAGGCACCTAGGTTAAGTGATGTCAACGAAGAATTAGGTCGAGAAAGATATAAAGGGAGGAATTTGACCTAATTCCTCATTATGCATTGTTATGATTTGATGTTCAGAGCTTCCAGAGGAGGAGGAGAGCCGACCTTACTGTTTTGTGGATTTCTGGAGGAAACCACCACCCTTGATCGGTTTCGGTGTTGAGAGACACACCCTAGCCCATCAGAGATACCATCCAGGCATTTCACCGTTCATTTCAGGAGTATTCAGTGTGGAGGGCACAACTCAGCTAAGGAGGGCGCAAGCTATTTTGAGGATTCAGAGATCTGCAGTAGACCTGTGTCCCGATTGCAGATTCATTTCGACCCAGTAGAGATCCAGCCAGGGTGCTTCCATTGAGCCATTTATCATCAGATTTCGACGGTGGAATCTTGCAGATCGATCCATCCAGCCATTTTGGGCGCAGTCATTCCGAACAGACGTTTGGCGTTGCATGCAGGTGTTCCAGAGTAGATCCGGCCAAACCCTTTCGACCCATTTCATCATTTGACGACACGATTGTTTTGAGCCATATAGAAGCCGATTTCGATGGTGGAATATTTTGGGGCGCATTCAGTGTCCAAGGAGGGGCGCAAACCCCCCAGGGGTCTAGATCCGGTGCCGTAGAGGTTCGATTCGAGTTCCGACAGACACCCATTCCAGTATAGAGACCAGGGCGCATCTATTGGAGCAGTTCTGAGCACATTCTAACGGTGGGTTCTTCAGATCGAGTTTTCCAGCTGGTAGCGGTTACCGTATTTCGCCAGAATCACCCATTTTTTTTCGATCTGTCAGTGCATGCATCAGATCTGCTATCTGCTTATGATCACGGGTATTTTTGTTATTTGATTGTATTCCAGTATAGATCCAGGAGATCTGACTGACATCTAGATTCTATTTTTCCAGTAGGCTATTGTATTTCCATGCTTGAACCGTTATTATTCATGATATTGAGCAGTTGACATTCTATACTCTTGCATGCATCCTTTTATGATTGTTAAACACTAAATATGCAACATGCACATGTAATAACCCACATGCACCTGCAATAACCAACATGC
>JASDQU010214267.1:3928-18406 GCA_032191745.1 Picea mariana | reverse complement strand
AGATGATGGATTCCCTCTGTGTGAATTGGATATATTCTATCCAACCACAGAATTCTGTCATGTACCCTGTTAATGAGAAACTTGGTACATCTCGCAACTTCTCCAATGGTTCCAAAAACTGGCAAATACATGAGGTTCATTATAATAGAGTTAAATAGATTAATGAACTTTGATTTTGGTATCAACTGCATTCCTCCCAACTCGTCCGAAAAAATGCTCTAGAAGACATCGATGTTCGTCTGCGGGGAAAAAACCTGGTCTATCAGGTCAAGGTCGAGGAGCTTGACTTGGTCGATATTCCCTTTGAGATCACCCATGATCTCGACCCATGGGTCACAGGGCTCATTTGACACTACATCCTTATAAATGACACTTTTTCTCCCTGTAGCTCTCGGCATGGTGATTCTAAACTGTCACACACTTCACTAGGATAAACTGAGATTGGGGATCACAATTGAGGGTCGAGGGATTTCACAGGCTTGAGCACAATTCAAAATTCACAAATCACTAATTTCTCTCTGGGAAGCAATGAATCCTACACCGAGTTCACAGAACCTTATACTCGGACTTAGCTGGCAAGTTCTGTAATAATTGCTAAGGGTATTCATCATTAGCCTATAGACGCAACTTGGATTTGAGTTGTCCAACGAGACTGGTTAATGTGGTAAATCTATTGGGTGATCTTGGAATTCACTAGGCAAGTTGGTCAGGGACGTGGCCGATTCCAGACCTTACTATTTAACATATAAGAATCCTAGCGCAAATACCGATGGCATCTTCACGTATCACATATTTATGATTTAACAGAATTCAGACGGTTTATTGTAGCCATAATAAAGACTATGACTGGACTGGGTTCATGTGGCACATGGACTAGGATTGCGTCTGGATTCCCTCTCCCTATGACCACAAAGGGGTCCCCATCACATTTAATGATTGTCATTAATAGATTCATGGTTTTTCTGATCCTACGCTGCTGAGTAAGCATTTCTGAATCAAAACAACACTTAGACAAAAAAATGAACTAGATGTCACAGCACAACAATGCACTCTTCGAACTTATTAACTGAATTCACAAAAATTGCAAAAAAACTCAAACCTAAATACTATACATGTTCCTTCGGACTAGAGAAACAGTCCTTTGGCTCAGTTCTAATACCTATAGGGTTTCAGGAAAGCGTCATTCACCCGTCCTGTCCGTAGTATAAAATCCAGTTGCGCGAGTCTGATTGCTCTCAAAGGTTGGATATTTGCAAGTATAAATGGTCCCAACCAATGCATGCACAACTTGCCTGGATGTTTATGGTATCGACTGTCATAAATTAGGACCTTGTCTCCTTGCACACATTCTTTGGTCTTAATGTGTCTGTCATGCCAAGATTTATGCCTTACTTTCTCAACTGATTGATGGAAGTCTGCTAAAAACTTGGTCTCTTCAAGTTCTTGCAATTCCACGAGCCTCTGCGCAACTAATTCATCCTCCAACAAGTTTCTAATTTGTGCAATATATAAACTCAGAGTAATTAATTTTACAGGTACCACAACCTCTTTCCCATAGACTAGATGAAATGGAGTATACCTGTGGATTTTCTTTGTGGTTATCTTGTAAGCCCATAAAATATGGGATTCTGTCATCCCAATCCACCCTGTTTGTGCAACAAACCTTCATTAATCCCCTCTCCAAAATATTTTTAAATGCCTCTACTATTCCATTGGCTTGTAGATGGTAGGGGATACTTTTATGATGTTGGATCAAGAACTCTGCTATAAGATTTCCTATTGTACTACTGATAAAATGACCACCTTGATCACTGGTCAAACTCATCACTGGTCAAACTCCTAGGACATCCAAACCGAGTGATAATATTTAAAAAAATGAACCTAGCAGTAGTGTCAGTTGAGAAATCCTGGATAGTTGCTGCCTCCTCCCAACGTGTAAGGTAATCAATTGCGGTAATAATATACCTGGACTTTGAATGCTTAGTTGTGGGGTTGATCGGCCCAATGAAGTCAACCACCCATTTCTTAAATTCTTGTAGAGCTTGAACTGGATGAAGAGGCAATTCATCTCGTCGTGATGGATTTCCCACTCTTTGAAAGACGTCGCAAGATCTATCCTATTCCTTTGCATCCTTGAAGTGTGTTTTCCACCATAGTCCAGCTTGGAGGAATTTTTGTGTAGTGGCCTTTCCTCCAACATGGCCTCCTGCAACTCCATTGTGGCACTCCCACAGTATGTTTTGTCTTTCATGATTTAAGACACATCTCATGAGGATAATATCTAGGCCCAAATTATACAATTGCCCCAAAATCAATTGATAGTCTGCTGCTCTAACAACCATATGGTGTTTCTGAGTTGCAGAGTATTTTTATGGGCATTTCCCTATACTTAAGAAGACTATTATTTATTCCAGGTATTCTGGTATGGCCTCAACCTGGAACAGGTCTTCATCTGGGAGTTGATCGTCGACTAATCCACCACTTTCTCCTGACTCTATTATAGACATGTGATCAGGCCCTACGTTGCATCTTCCAGGTTTAATGATTACCTCAAATGAAAATTCCTGAAACAACAACAACCATCGACAAATTCTTCCTTCTAGAACATTCTTGTTAACTAGATACTTTAACACATAATGATCAGTAAAGAACTTAAAATGAGAGCCTAACAAGTAATGTCTAAACTTCTATAGAGCGTAAATCATAGATAAACCCTCCCTTTCTGTGGTTGTATAGTTGCACTCAACTTGCGACAACTTCTTGATAGAAAAATAGATAGGATGATCCATGGATCCATCTCCTGGTCGTGCTAAGATGGCTCCCATGGAAATACTTAATGCGTTTACGTGCACATGAAATTCGTTTTCCTAATTTGGAAATATCATAATAGGTGTTGTGATTACATTTTCCTTTAGGATGTCAAATACTTTATCACACTCTGGGGTCCACTGGAACACTTCTAACTTATTTAGTAGATTTTCTAGAGGTGCAATAATGTTTTCATATCTTCTGCTAAACTTGCAATAGTACCCTGTGTGCCCCAACGTGGAGCGCAACTTCTTAGAGCTCATAGGTGGAGGCATGTTCACAATAACCACAACTTTGGCTGGGTCTACCAATACTCCTTCTCGACATACTATGTGGCCTAACAAATTTCCATGTGGCACACAGAAGATACACTTTCTGAGGTTTAACAATATCTACAATTCTCTACATCTATCAAACATTAGACGTAGTAGCGCTACATGTTCCTTGAGCAAACTGTATACTGTCCAATCATCCATATAAAATTCTATAAACTTGTGAATAAATTCTTGGAAAGATGCTATTACAACCCAGGAAAAACCTACAGGGGCATTCTTTAGGCCAAATGGAATCACATTGTATGCAAATGACCCCCATTCTGTTATGAATGTGGTATTCTTTTTGTCTTCTTCAACAATCCTTACTTGGTTATACCTCGAAAATCCATCTGTAAATGAGTAATATTCTTTCCCCACAACCTGTTCTAGCACCTCATTAGTAAAAGGTGTTGGGAAAGGGTCATGCATACATGCAAAATTAAGGATTTTGTAGTCTACACATACCCTAATTTCCTTTGTGCATTTCTTGCTCTGGATGACTATTGGGCTAATCCTTTCTGCTTCTTCCACTGCAAAAATGAGTCCAGCCTCCATCATCTTATCTATTTACCTCTTAACCTTCTCTTTCACCATGGGGTTAAGGTGATATGGTCTATGCCTTACATGCTTTTATCCTGGTTTTAGTTCAATTTTCATCTCTCCCATAGCTCCTTTAATCCCTTTTATCTCTGAAAATTTCTCTAGGAACAAGTCCTCATACTCTCACAATAGGCTATTTATTTCTTTGCTAGTTTTCTCATCCCAGTAATCTCTCTCAATATCTATCTAAGGTTGCTATGTGGTCCAAATATTGAATTTACGCAACTTCAATGGATAATTATAAGAACCATCAGTCTGGCTGGGTATAATTTTCTGGATTTCTCTGCTTCCTTATGTTTCCTTAATGGATAAGTTTCTCAATTCTTCTAAATCATCTGGGCTTTCCAAATCCTTCTCAATCTTATATAATTATATAGGTCTCTTGTCCAAGTTTAGGTGAAGGTTAGACCGAAGTGCTTGGCTATGCTTTGCACATACCACTAGGTTTGATTTTTGTTCACTAGTATCTGTAAAAAGGAATTCTTTAATTTTTTGCAGGACTACTTTAAGCTCAGGGTACTTACTTGTAAACAAGAATTCCTTGCAAAATTGATCTGCCAACGTTTTCCAGTTGCTGGTCTATCTTATGGTGTTATAGAAATGTATTCCTCACCACATTCCATCTTGCACAACATGCCTTTTTCCATTTCCCTATGCAGACTTGAAGTCCCTTGTTGCAAATCCTAGAGCTAAAGAAAATATTTTTCCACATATACGCACCATACCTACTATACAACATGCGTATACGCAGGTTGCACCACTACAACCTGCGTACATCAGGAAATGTGCCCAAAATTGAAAAATGGTGTCGAGTTTCCGTATCACGTCATGAGATCAATGATCCTTGGCCTTCCATATGCTGGAAACATTCTGACTCGACCATTCAGTTCCATTTGAAGGCTATAAATGGGCTAAATCCAAGCTATGGAAAAGAGGAGAAAGAGTTCAACTTTGAGAGCAAAGTTACTCTGGAGAAATTATTCACATCACATTGAGTCTGCATCCCTTTGTCCTTTAAGTCTGAACACATTGTTCAACCCCCAAGCTCTTCCCTTACTGATGGAGAACTTCATTGTCTCTCTTATATGAGCTTGTGTTTGGTGGAGGATTGAAGTGGTGGAGGCCCAACTGGAAAGAACTTAGTTTCTTGGTTCCGAACCATGTCGACACGAAATTTTGTAACTCATTCACTTCTGTTGATTATATCTTAATATAAATACTCTTTTCTTGTCTAATTAATATCTTGCAAATATTTGAATTATTATTTCGTGGGCGTATTTGTTATGAATGTTTATGGATTATGCTATTGAATGTGATAACATCATATATTATCACCATATGCTTGCATTGCTTGGTTGTTGAGGACTAGTTGCAGGTATATTTCTTTGAGTCAAGTGCTCAATGACGGACTTCATCAAACGTCTGGATGAGGTAGGCCTCTTATCTTGTCTTGTTAGCATATTTGCTTATACAACATACTTGATATTAGAGTTGATTTCTGCAGTCATTTTTGTCTGTTGTGGTTTACCCCTATCCATAGAGAGATTTTCCTCATAACAGAATTGGCGACCATAGAAAACTAGTGTATACTCAACCCTATACGCGACCCGATGAATGGTAGCCCGCCAACACCTAAACTTTTGATTTTCACCTTAGATAACTTAAAAATTCAAACCTAAAAACAAAATGTAATCCACTAGAAAGAAAGAGGAGGGAAAGAGTAATTACCTGCTCCAAACAGTCGCTTATTTCATCACTCATTGCTCCCACAATCACTAGTTGAATATTGAAGGTAACTTGGTCCAAAATCCACTATTTGGGTAAAACAGTCAAATGACATAGTAAAATTTATTTTTTATTACTATTTATAGCAATTTTTACCCACTTTGCATAGTTTCGGATCATATTTTTGCCTAATGGACTAATACAATAGTGGATTGAGTTGATTTTTGTAGTTTTCGCCAGGGATTCTTGTGGTTTTTAGCGTTATGTCGACCGTTCGTAACTACGGACATGTATTTTCGCTACCCAACATATAGGATAAGTATCCATTCCAACATACACACTTGCATTGTCCCTTAACTCTCACTCATATTCCTTAGGTACGAATCCATTTCTTAGTGACACATAACTCTTTATCTGCTATAAGACGTGTCATTATCAAATGGTAGAGACTTACCAAACATGGTTACCCTAGTTAGATCCTCTGCTTCATTTGGTGCCCATGCATAGATTTTTTCCGTAGGACTGGGAGTCCCTTATAGCTAATACATGAATTTATGTTGAACCTCATTTCTCACTCATAAACGTGTTGACCTATACCTAGAGGAATCCCAAGCAAGTTTGATTTAAGATCTTTTCCGACTTGTTTTCAAAAAGCAAAAATATTTCCGAGTGAACTTGTCTCTTTCACACTCATAAAATGGATTTGAAAGGATGTCTATTTGGTACAAGTTTATCTCTTTTCAAACCAAGTAAACTAATATTATTAAAAATGACATTTTTTGTCATTAAGTTGTGATTGCATCTCATGCTCTTTCTCGCAGTATTCAGCCTATTGTCGGTTCTCGCTTTGCATTATAAACCATTTTCCTCAACAGTTTTGCATACTCAACCAAGAAGAGCCTTGTTTATATCCTTTACAATTTGAAACCCTATACCCAGGAGGGAACATTCCCTCGANTCCCACATGCACCTCCTTGCATCAAGCATAGGTATGTTCCACTGCTGGAACTAGCTTTTCTTACTTATGACACTTGTTTCCTCCTCTGTATCATAACATTCATTTGACTATGAAAAAAAAAAAAGATGGGCGGGAAGGGAGTATTATCATATATTGGCAGCAGTTGTGTCACCTTTGAACAAAGAATTTTTTTTTTGAGTCCACTTCTCATCATAATTTTGGGTTTAGCATGGCCTTAGGAAGCTGAGATCGTTACACAAAGTTTACTCCACCGACTGTTTACTCTTCCAGTCCCTATAGAGAGTTTGATTGATGCCTCCTGCATCTCATGGTTTCATCATTGAGTCTATGCTTCTAGAGTCTTCCATATGTCTCATGATCTTGTTCAAAGGATGTCTATCAACCTGTGTCAACCATTCTCAAAACTCTTGACTTTGCATGTCGGCCATACCCTCAGTTTGTCTCAGAATCACATGAATCTCTAGTCCTATTATACACCCTGGTCCTACTTTTCTCATTGGTAGGTAACCTTGAATCCAACAGTCAAAATTTCATCATTGGTCATTGACTGGGTGGTTTCCCCTATGTTCAACGACAAGACATATATTGACACATTGGGATTCATGCAGTGTCTTGGATGCCATTAGCCTTATTGGTGGTTTCCTCACATTTGTCAATAATTTTCCTCATTGGCTTCTATTCAGAGGGTATTTTTCGTGTAATGCTTGCACTTGGCACACATGAAAGACACATCGGGTCGTTCGTTCTTGAACATTTTCTTCATCTGATTTCCTCCAAATCATCAAGCTCCTGCTTTGTACCTCATGATGAATGATGAGAGATTCCTTAATTCTCTCCTTTCAACGGGTCTCCTTCCATCGAATTCAACTCATCTATTCTGGAAACCAGACCTAGAGTCTTGCAGTCATTAGTGGTAGGTTCTCTCACCATCAACAGTTGGGAATACATCAATTTCTCCTGATCGATGGATTATTCAAGTGTTCGACCCCGAATCCTTTATTCACACTTGTAAGAATGTACTCGGTGCCTTGATACCTACTTTCATCATCGGTACGTTGTCTCACGTTTGTTAACGATATACCTCAATGATCAGTAATCAAACAAAGTCATTATGTTTGACCTCAACTCCTTTATTCATACGATGTAGACTTGCACCTTTGGTGGATTGTGTATAAGACTTGAAGACATCAATTTGTAGCCACAACTTTCCTAAGCTGTTACTACCTTCTCATTGGACCAGTACCTGTGTGACTTCAGTGATCATGGGAGATCAGATTGTACTCCATTGTATACAGATATATTTAGATTGATTTTGAGAATGGTGTTACTGGACCTTGTTCATGACCATGGACAAATGTTTGGTATATTTTCACATGGATCTGTAGTGTAATTAAAATAGGTATCCATGTATGCAAATTCAATACAAATTGTAATGAGCAACTAGTTCTTCCAGTTGGGTCCCCATTACTCCACTTCTGGATTTTTATAATATATTTCATCCATTGCAGATACTCCTCTGACCTCACACATTAGGGGGCATATGTTATAGAAAGATTTTCCTCACCACATGCCATCTTGCACAGAAGGCCTTTTTCCATTTTCCTATGCAGACTTGAAGTCCCTTGTTTCAAATCCCAGAGCTAAAGACGATATTTTTTCACATATATGCGCCCTACCTACTATACAACATGAGTATACATAGGTTGCACCACTACATCCTATGTACATCGGGAAATGTGCCCAAAATTGAAAAATGGTGTCGGGTTTCCATGTCACGTCACAAGATCAATGATCCTTGGCCTTCCATATACTAGAAACATTCTGAATTGTCCCTTCAGTTCCATTTGAAAGCTATAAATGGGCCAAATCCAAGCTATGGAAAAGAGGAGAAATAATTCAACATTGAGAGAAAAGTTAATCTGGAGAAATTATTCACTTCACATTGAGTCTGCATCCCTTTGTCCTTTAAGTCTGAACACATTGTTTATCCCCCAATCTTGTCCCTTACTAATTGAGAACTTCATTGTCTCTCTTATATGAGCTTGCATTTCTTGGAGGATTGAAGTGGTGGAGGTCCAACTAGAAGGAACTTAGTTTCTCGGTTCCAAACCATGCCAACATGGAAGTATATAACTCATTCACTTGTGTTGATTATATCTTAATAGAAATACTCTTTTCTCATCCAATTAATATCTTGCAAATATTTGAATTATTATTCCATGGGCGTATTTGTTACGAAGGTTGATGGATTATGCTATTTAATGTGCTAATATAATATATTATCACCATATGCTTGTGTTTGTTGGTTGTTGAGGACTAGTTGTAGGTATATTTCTTTGAGTCAAGTGCTCAACGACGGACTTCATCGAACGTATAGACAAGGTAGGCCTCTTATCTTGTCTTGTTATAATATTTTCTTTTATAGAATACTTGAGATTAGAGTTGATTTCTGCAATCATTTTTTTCTGTTGTGTTTTACGCCTATCCATAGAGAGATTTTCCTCATAACACATGGTTTCTTCATGCATGTACCAAGCTTTCAGAATCAGACCTAGTGAATGGGGAAATACTTGAACCCATAAGCAAGATGGTATTTCCACAACTTGCCACTATCTCACACATTGTTAACTATGTGCTTTAGGATCATATTGTCCATTGAACAGTTGCGCAACTTGGAAATCCATCTGCATATTTGATTCCATATTCTCCTTATCTTGAAATCTATATCAGATAGCTTGCTTCACATCGTCCCAGTTCTCAACTAAGGATTTGTGATTAGTCCACCATCCTGTAGGGGTGTCCTGGAGGGCTAAGTCCAACACTGAGATCCTTTGATCCTTTGTTATCTTTTCTTCCATGTTGACCAGAAAATGTCAAGTTATGAGGTACCATCATATATCGGTTGTTCTCTGACCTCAGTTCAAACCCATCTAGTTTCTCTGACAGTTGCACATCTCCTTGAAAATATTTCATATGAACCTTGCTGCCAACTGTCAAATGTCAGTTATGAATCTTCGTCTACTGATTGTATGCTCCTCCAACTTAATGATCCATCAACAATAGTATTTATGTAGTCTTCTCTCATTCCTATTGTTACAATGTACAACTGATCCAATTCTTCTCCCTCCATATTTTTTTCTGTTGTCTCAGTGTATTGAGGGCCTACATACAGATCCAAGGGTTGAACTACTTTTATTCCGTCTGCCTCAAATGCCATAGTGTATTTCTTTAATTCAATCACCACATAGTTGTCGTAAACCCAATCAATACCAAGTAGTGCAGGATAAGGGTCCTTATACCCCATGATTTCGATTACCTCAAAATCAACTACACTCTTCACTCCCACAACATCTATTTCCACATTCTCCAGTCTTCCTATTGGAAAAATACAACACTGATTGGCCATTCTTAGCTAGATTGGGGAATATGTCAAATGGGGATTTCCTAAAGCTTTCCAAGTATTTTTAGGTAGTATATTAACATCAGATCCTAGATCTAACATAACATCCTTAATCTCAAACTCATCTAGATGGGATGCTAATCTAAACTCTTTTGCAATCCATACTTTCCTTCTCTTCACTCTCTAAGTATTCTTCTCAAGAAGATTAGTCCTTATTCTCGTTTCTGAATATTCTTCAGTTCCTAGGAATATGTATAGTGCATTGCATAACTTTTCTATCAACTGGTCATTCCCAAGAATATAAAAAAACAACTGAAACCAAAGGTCAGCTACATTTTGTGTTTGCTAAGGTTGTCTCATCATGACTACTGGGTTTTTGGGTGCAGGGGGTGAAGCAAGGACTTGCGTGATTAGGGTAAACAATAGGATGAGGGGGTTTATATTTCATCTCACGGCTAGGTATATTCTGAAATAATTCTATGGAATTTTCAAATAATAGCTTCTGTTTCATAGGATCATACCTTCCCTCCTTAGCCACTGCTTTCTGGATCTGAGGTAAATTATCAACATCTGCGCTCGTCTTTGCCCCTCCTCGAGTTATGATATTAAGGGTGGTAATTTCTCCTCTAAAAAATCTCTTTATATTTGAAATGATGAGATTATTTCCTCGTTGATGTACATGATCTTCCCATTTTGCAATTAGTTCTGGGTAGTCTTCAGTTGCGTGCCCATTGGTTCTGTAGTGAGAGCACAATGATCGCCTTGGGTGAGGAAAATCACATTTGTAGCATATAATTGGTCCTCTTCCCCCTATTCATCTACCTCTGAAGTCTCCTCCAGCTCCACCTCCTCGACCTCTTCCCGGTCCCTGAGGGGTGTCATTCACCCTGAATGATTTTCGATCCAGTCTGTCCGCAAGTGCATCCAACAGTCTACATTGATTCGTAGCATGTGTGGTAGATGAAAAAAACTCACAATGCACAGTATTCAACACTGTTTAATACTTCTAAATAATGGGGCATTGTCTTGGCCCATGCCCATGGATTCAACAAATCTCGCAATACTCAACTGATGGTGCTGCTTGATTACCTGGAAAATCATGATATGGGGTTGGGGTATGGAATGGTAAATTCATGGATACTTGTGAAACTCCTCCTGTGGGTCTTGTTAAGGGCCCATTGGATTCTGAGGAGGTCCCATTCCCCTCATCCGTGGACATTCATTCACAATATGTCCTTCTATGTAACATCTGGTACACCAGACTTGCAGTCGTCCTGGTCTGGGTATCATTAATTATTGAATATTCTCTGTAAACGTTGATATTTCCCTTGTAGTTGTGCCAAATTTTCATCTGTTGGGGTCTGGTCACTCTTAGGCTCCTCGGATATGATGCCATGGATTTTTTATCCCCTAGTCTAAGGATAACTAAGGAGATTATGTCTTGAGGCCCACAGGTACTAGACATGGAGTATCGAGAGCCATATCGACTTGAGCCTGGCCCTAAAGGGCCCATCCTTCTTCTTCTTCAACATCTCCACTAGATCATCAACAACAATATCCATCCCATCGACCTGGTCCTTCAACAACAGTGGGTCTTGCTCCATGAGGTAATGAGTCCAGGTATCATGGTATGTGTTACTCTGATTCTTAAAACATTTGAATATGTGCATTTAATTATTTTTACTTCTAACCTGTGATTGGACCTTATGCCTTTCCACTTGACCACACCTGGGGGGAATTACATGATTCCCTAGTAATCTAGTTCCCATAGGGTTTGAGTTTCCACTAGGGGGTTCATGAAAGTTCATCGTCTCTTCCCACCATACTTACCACTTTTAATCTTTTTCTCGCTCTTCCATCCCATACATTGGTCTGGGTATTGGGTTTTCCAAACTAGAAAAGGGTTGTACCTTGCCTTGTGGGAAAAAGGGGCTAAAGGACCATATGGTAAAAGTAGCTGGCAAACGATAAAATCCAAAAGAATGAAACCTTCAGATGCTTCACCCAAGGATCCCCGAGAAAGCAATAAAAGGATTCTCAGCAAGAAACATAGGGACTTGTAAAAATAATAAAACAAGACCTAGTTGGAGGATAAGGGGTCTCATCACGAGCCAACCTATTAGGTCCATGGGAATGTAGAGATATGACACTACTATTCATCTGGTCATCACGCTAGGGTAGTGGTTCTTGGTGGAATATCCAAAAGAAAGGGGGTCTCATCATGAGCCAACCTTCTCATATTTGTGAAATGCTTGTGGGTAACATTGTCACCACTGGTCACCATGCCAGGGAAGTGTCCCCTAACTAGTATCTTGAAAGAAAAAAAAAAAAGAATAAAAAATAAAAGGAATGAATGGGCTTGGAAAAATTTTCATCCATGACAAGGTGCAACTCACCCTCTTCAAAGGCACCCACAGGTAAGCCTTACATTTCCCTGTTATCACTGAACCCATTGCTCAGACATCCCTTACCACCTCATCCACTTACATGGCCTGGATTTGACTTCACCCAGAAACATCCCACATCCAATGAGAACTAGAACAATATGAAATCCTAGCATCCCCTCCAAACCTGGCTTGTAGAATAACATAACGTCTTTGAGCACTTGTCTGGGAAAGGGGGTTCATGCACATGTTTAAATAACTTGATGATTAGATGTGATTGACATTGCTATGATCCCTATGAATTATGAGCCCATGGAGGGAATACTTGTTGATGTTGCAGGGCCACACCTGATGGACATGTGCATATGGGGAGATGATTAGTTCAGACCTTCATAGGGCTAAAATCCCACCAGATGGATGTTGATACCCAGCCAAGGGAAGATACAGATCAGGGTTTTGCATCAGAGAGAGAGAGGGAAGTTCCACCAGGGACAACTTGGATGGCATGGAACTAGGGGGGTATTTCCCTTTTCACCATGATGTAGGCCTTGGAAGGCCCATGACGTCACCCAACATTTTGGACACTTTGGAGGCACTTGTGTACTAAGTGGCACATGTGGAAAGATCCAAAGGACCAAGGAGGCCTAATGTTTTGCTCCTGGAGGCCAATGTTTCCTTGAGAAGTCCTAAAGTCACCCTAAAAGGGCATCACGTCATCTTTACAGCTTGATTTAGGGTTTTATTTTGGCATTTAATGTAAGAACTGCATATTACATGTAACTGACCATGCTGACCTTTTTGACCTAATTCTGGTCATTGATATTGTATAAATAAAGGTTTTATCCCTTGTATTATTCATCATATTTCACTCACACTGAGTGAGGTATGAAATTCTCACCCTATATAGGGTTACTTGGCTGAAATTGTAGGCACACTTGTTGAAGGAGGCTAAATTTGGAGTATTTTTGGAAATTTTCTTGGTGGACGTGTTCAACTAGGGTTTTTCTTGATGATTCTTGATGTATGTAAGTGAAATTTCTGAAATTATTCTTAATTGAATGGTCATGGTCATGTTTATCTTGCATTTACATTAATATTATGAAATTTCTTTCTTAAAACCCTAGGAACTCTAGCACATGTTATTGTCCTATATTTAAGAGCTTTTGCCTACTAGATTTTGCCAAGAAGTCGATTTCCTTGAAGCTATTGTTAAGGGCCTTGACATTGCAACACCCTAGCAATTATTGCTTCATCTTGGTCATCATTTTCTTCATCTTTGAGTTAAAGAGGTAGGAAAATCTACTAAGGCCTAGGGTTACCTACACCTTAATGGGTAGTTTCCCCCAAGGTTTGATAGTTGAAGCCTTGGGTTACCAACACTTAAACTATTAATCTCTCTTGTCTTTGATTCTTATACTATCATCCTTTTCCTTCAACATTTTCTGCCACTTAATAGACTCCATTTTCCCTAAAGGCACTAATCTAAGACTTCTTATTGAGTGAATGACCAAAGCAACCATCAAAACCTACACTTTAAGCCTGATACTAGCCACCTCTAACATTAGAATAGCCTAACCTACTAAAATTATTGTTGTTGTTACTAAAGTAAGCTACAACCATACTTTGCAACATTAAACTATTCTAAAAGCAATTGAAAAAGTTGATTAATACATTGCCTTGATTACTTCTGATAAATGCTAGTATTATAGTGTTAATAATTGATTGTTCTTGGTCATTTTGAATTTGTTTCAAGTTACTTATTGTGAAGCATTGTCTTATAAATATTTATTCTATAAATTTATGTTTACTTCATCATTATATCAACAAATTTATTTTATTGAGAAAGTCTGTGGTTTTATGAAGTGTTGACGGAAAGTTGTACTTGCAAAATATATAGTTTCTTCTTGTTTTTTTCTGGGAAGGTACATCTTGATATTTCATCACTTCATTGGTTATAACCTCGAGAATTTCTGATCAGTGGTGACTTATGAGAGGGGACCTTTTAATAGCCATCTTGACCTTGCCTTCTCAAACCCCTAGGTCACTGCATACGTCTCCCCTGGGACTTCAACCCTAAAGAGAAAGAGGAATCCTATTGAGATGACAGTGATAGGATAACCTCAAGTTACACCAATTTTCTTTCCATTTACCTTTAATCAAAGCACAAATTGTACGATAACATGCTTCAATCTTCATTGATTGTTTCAAGGCATCTGTCAAAGTGGTATATCCAGGGATTTCTACCTCTGACATGGATTTTGTTAACAC
>JASDQU010214266.1:0-18239 GCA_032191745.1 Picea mariana | reverse complement strand
TGCCCCCTCGAAGAGGCCTGTGAACATTGCTTTCTGAATCAAAGTGCTTTTCTATTGCTATTTCGTATATCATTTCTGTGTATTGTGAAGATTATGCTGGATATTTTACTGTTATTCTGCCATTTCTAGCATTTTATTTCTGTTCTGCATATTTTATATATCTGGTATCTTGCACCCTCTCTATCTTTGGCTTTGACGTTATTTTTTTATAATCTAAACAATTCATTTGTTGAAGAAACTATAGACATAGATCAAGTCGACTATGCAGATTTCAAAAATATATAATTTAAAAAAAAAAAATATTGTTTACTATTTTTGATCTATTTTTTTTTTCACACACACACACACGTATATATATAATTCCTAGAATACATACCTCTCTTATTTCTAGGCTTAACCATTTCTCAAATGAGTTATAAGTGACAGTAGAGGAGACCATACCTACAATCTAAAAAAAATAAAATTGTTTTGATCATGTCAAGACCCTCTTAGCCTCATGAACAAAAGCCTTATATTTTGTTGGAAAAATAAGATACCACTATTAGAAGAAAACAAATTTGACCTAGTTATTCACAATGTATATGAATAAAAGTTGTGTATTCAGAAAGCTAATTCAATTTCCTACATTTCATCTTCTTACACCATATTCAAATTCATTGTAAAAGTACCTTGAATAATCCCTCCAAGTTAACATAATATTGTTTTCTATTTTTCCATGTTTACATATCTATACAAAAACATAACATAAACATTGAAGAACTCTTCAAAACCTTTCCAACTAGCTAAAGAATACCGAAAACAAATGTCAAGGTAAAAGTTATGGCAAAATTATACACACACAAATAATGTAACTTGGACTTGTGTGTGTTTTAAATGAGCATGTTCTTGAAATCCCAATTACCACTTTTTTAACTATCAACTTTGTACAAATATCCTTAAAATATTTATAAATATAAACTAAATTACCAAGGAACAATTATTTTTTTCTAATTTATTACCTTTTTTTTGTAAGTTAGAGTTTGTATTAAATCCTGTAAAAAAGAAACAATTGTCTATAGATCATTTTCAAACTTGGCAGCGATGCCCTTCTGGGAAACCACTACTTCCATTTGTCCATAGTTCTAGGTGGAAATAGTGCCCTTCTGGGAAACCACCATTGCCATTTGTCCAAGAGAAAAAATGTGTCATGCAAAAACAAAAAGCTACATAGCCACGCAGGCTAGATTGCTGACAACTGAATTTAGACTTAAAGAAAAAACATAGGCCAACCTTCCATGGCTGCCAGGAAACAAGAGGAAGACGAAACTTGAAACAAGAAAACATTTAAAAACCTGGTCCGAGTCATGGCCCGACGTAGACATGGCGCACCTGTGCTTTTCCCTTTTCGCGGTCTGCTATGGCTTGTCGAAGGTTCTGAAGGAAGGACATCAGTTTGTCCACTCTTCTCTAGTGGTCTGCGTCCCTGTTCTGCATGTTGAGCATAGTCGTCTTGACCTCCCCCATGTCCTTTTTGAGGTCACTAAGTGTATCCATGATTGTTGTTCGATCATCGCACCTGTCACAAAAGGGGCGAGGGTGGGTGGACAACGAAGAATCAAAAGAGGAGGAGGGAGAGAGGGAGGGACGAAAGGGGGAGGGGGGATGAGGAGGTCATCGAGGTGGGGAGGGGGGTGGTAGTGTGAAGCCTAGTGAGTTGCCAAGGTTATCAAACCACTCGACTCTACAGGCATAGGGGTTCGAGAGAGGGGACATGTCAGGGGTGTGCTCGCAGAGTGGTTGGGTGGGGGGCGAGCGCAGTGACAGGAGCCAGGACAAGGGAGAATTCGGCTTCATGAGGAGGGTCTGGGAGGAAACTGGATTTAGGAGGAGGGTCTGGGGTGGGTGGCTTCCTTCCCCTGGCTGCATACCAGGCAACACCACGTTTGGCCTTACCTTTGAGTTAGGGCATGACAAAAGCTAGCGGCACCCTGGGAGGGAAGACACTGAGGGTTGGAAATTATGGAGAGGGGAAGTGCAAATGCAAGCTCGAGTTCGAGTGGAGGTTGCACCAAAGAAAATTCGTGAGCCTAAAGAAGAGGTGTAATGCCCCCGACCATCAACCCCACGGTCGGGAAAACACTACTATGCGGAAAAACATCATTCTCATACTTAATTAATAACATGCATTTAATTCATATTAGACACATTTAACTCAGAGTAAGCACAAGATTATTGCTAACATAAATAATCCCTGTCTTTAACAATAATTCATATGCACAACAAAATACGTGATAACATTGCAAGAATCACAGGTATGCAATTTAATTAATTACAGAATTACAAAACATAGTGACACTTATCTTTGAAACTGTCATGCACCACCAACTACGTGTAGACCTTCCACGAACCTCCTAGCCTTAGACCACGTTGCTCATCACTCTCAGCAGTAGGTCACCCCCGAGCTGGGACTAAGCTCCACCGGGTAAGGAATCCTAGGCTAGGTAAGGTTTACAGGAAGAATACATGTAAAAGGAGGATTCTCTCCCAGGAACCACTTATGCCCACTGCCCACAGACTCTCCTTCCCCACATGCCTATCCCATCCCAGGAGTATACACCTTCTCTATCATCTAGATCGTCCTTTGACTGCTAACCTCCCTTTCCTTGGGCTTTAGCAATAGACTGGACCAAAAATCTTCGAGTTCTATGGAAGCACAGGGTTCCTTCCAGGAGCTCTCTCCTTCCTCCGCGCGCACTCTCACCTGTAGAGAGTCGCCCACAGGTTTGAAAACCTACTTCTTCAACCTCAACTACCTCTCTCACCTGGAGAGAGAGTTGTATACAAAGGCCAGACAACCTATTTCTTCAGTTTCATTCCAGCACCAGAAGAACAATGGCAAGACTCAATAGAGGATGGATGATAGTAGCCAATTACACTTAGCCAAGGGACTGTGTGACCACAACAGTCCGCAGTTAAAACAAAAACGGCATGGATGATTATGGTATGCCTAGGGTTCAATGGACACACAGTAGACTAGGCTCAATCCACGGGTTTACCACTGGGTTTCACGATTTCAGATTTCAGAGTTGTGTGAGGTATGTCACACTCTGACACAGAGGTCACATGGTTCAGACAACCCAAAAAATAATGGAGGACCAACCCCTAGACTTAGATGGCGGATCGAGGAATGAAGGACGAACCCCCAACATGACTTACTTCTCTAGTTTTAACTGTATACACCCAGGTCAACACCTGTCTCCCTGGGGCTGCATGTTTCCCATCTTGCACACGTTCCCCTTCCAGGAACTTAGGATAAAATATATACATTTTCACAGCTTTGGAATAATATTTAATTATTATTCCCAAGGACTTAAGCCCTCAATATTAGCCCCTCTTACAACCTTTCATCCCCCTCTCCCTTACCCAGGCTTTGTGGAAGCTTAGTCCGCCATCACTCATTCATCGTGGTCGGTCCACACACAGAGATGTTTTTGTATTAATATTTTGCATAATTACATGTACAAAAATCAGGCTCCTGGCCCTCAACACTTAGGCTCCCTGGCCTAAATAAAACATAAGCCCACTAGCTTATATAAACTTGGTTCAGGAACCTATAAAAAAAAATTAGAATTCATAATACAATTGGGGCACATCCTTGGGGTATTACAATCCCCTCCCCTTATTTTTGCACTGTCCTTAGTGCAACTTTCACACAATATTCAGAAGATTTCCAAAATCTTCAAAAAGATGCGGGTATTCTGCCCGCATAGCATCTTCATGTTCCCATGTTACGTCCTCAGGACCGTACCAGGTCCACTAGACCTTTACAAGCCCTATAGCTCGATTCCGGAGCTATTTGTTTTTCCTATCCAATATGCGCACAGGATGGACTTGCAAGACACCTTCTTGCTCCACCACCTGAATCACATTCCAATCGATAACATGATTAGCATTTGGTATATATTTCTTAAGCAATGAAACATGAAACACATTATGTACAGTCTAGGATGCAGGTAATGCAAGCATATATGCAACTGGCCCAATCCTTTATAGGATTTCAAATGGCCCACAAAATCTGTCTGCCAACTTGGCGCAACTTCCCAGCTTCAGGGAACTCTTGTTAGATTTCACTTTCAAGAAAACATGATCACCCACTTTGAACTCTCTGTGGGTTCTGTTCTTATCAGCATAAATTTTCTGCCTGTCCTGGGAAACTTTCAAATTCTGCTTAATTTTTATCATTTGGTCCTCCATTTCCTCGAGCAACTCTGGCCCAACTACTGTTCTATCAGCTGGATTATCCCAGCTCACTGGAGTATTGCACTTTCTTCCATAAAGTGATTCAAATGGGCTCATCTTCAACAATGCATGATACCTGTTGTTCCAGAGTCTGTACTTAAGGCTTTAAAAAATACAGTGTCTAGGCATCCGAAAGTTAGTAAGATGTAAAAAGGAGGGTATACCTTCAGAAAAGGAAGCTAGGGTTGATTTCTAGGTTGTCGCTGCCTGGCTTCCAACTGTTCCTAGATGTTTATATCCCTTTCAATTGCAGCCCATGAACGTTCAAGTTCTACCCAGGTGTTAGCCGTTTTAAGTATAGTATCAAAGAGATTTAAAGCGATATGGGTTTGATCTGTCAAACCGGGTTCAATATTGGGTTGTCTTACAACAAAAACAGTCATAGAGGAATAGAAAATTTAAAGAAATCTAAAAGTTTTTATACTGTATCAATTTGATTTTATAAAAGAGAACTTTAGAAATCAATATTTAAAGCAAACTGCAAACCAAAGGCCTTTTTTCGTAACTGCATTATATTTTGAAATAAATGGTGTATGAATTATGGGGAAAACATTAAGCTATATATAGAATAAGGCTCCTATTAAAAGAGAATCTCACTCTGTAAACAGGAGAAGAAAATAAGATAAGAAATGGTCCGATGAAGCATAAAATATGACAACCTAAAGATTTACAGGTCTTGTACCTTCTAGTAGTCGATACAGAGGAAAAACTTTAAACAATAGATAGCTAAACATTAATCACTGCAGTAGAAGTTATACTAAATTGCAATGCAACATTCATCAGATATATATAAGTGAAATAAGAATGAATATGAAATAACAGAGAGAACAAACTCATAACACAGTAGTGACGGAATTAGGAATCTCTGAATTGCTTTGTATTAAGTATCGAAAAGAGACAGTCTCTATTACAATTAATCAAAAAGGTCCAACCTTTGTTCTTCCTTCAAAATGTATATTTATACAAATTTTTATGCACTGGAATCTCAATAGTTCCACAGGTTTTCGGTTACAATCAAAAGGAGTGGAAACATTTCGTTTCTTTATCTCTGTTCATCTGGTACCCGAAACCTGCCTCTTCACATGCTCCTTGCAAATAACGCACTTCTCCACCAGCTGTGATATCAACTTAGATGGCTCTGCTTGATTATTTGCCTAATAAATATATCAGTCTTTCATCAATAGCGACAACTTTCCTTCCACCTATTGATCTTTGGCATTGATAGAGCATAACAACATACTCGGTTTAATTAGCCATTTGTCTATTTGCACTATGTCTGTTTGAGCTATTTGTGATATTTCGGCTAATTCTCTTTCTTCCTTTTCCTTGATATTAAGCATATATTTAGCTGTATTTATCTGACCCAGTATCTTCATGCCATTGTCACCATCGGAACCCAAACAAATCTCACTTAACAAGCCGAAAATTTCTTCGCAAGATTTCTTTAGCTTCATAGCTTGTTGTTTACCTTCGGATATATTTCGCTTCCATTCTTTCAATAAGATATTACCCCTGGTCTGCTCTGCGATGGGAAAACTAGAACTACTGCTTGTTTCCCTTGTTGTTGTGGCTATAATAGCCTCCTGGAACGCCACCCGAGCTGCTCTGGCATCCCTTTCTTTAGGAGAGAGGTTTTCCAACACCTGATCAATAAGTTGGAGGCTGTTTTGAATTGTTTCTACTTTGACAAGCAGACCCTGTTGTGTCACCGATAACCTTTTTCTGATCTCTATTGCCTGGGATTGAAATATCCCTATATTGATTACCTGGCTTTTGGTGAATTCTAGTTTGGCCCGAAGTTGGTCTATGAATTCTCCCTGCTGGCTTATCTGAGTTTGACGCATCCGAACCTTCAACTGTGACTGTTTGAGATCAACTTTAAGCCGCTCGATTTCTTTTTGATCTTCTATCCTTGCTTGCTCTAAAGTCGCACTTGCCTGATCTTTAGCAGCGGCCTCTACTATAGCTAGTTTAGCCTCTAGTGTCTTGATCAAATGATTTTTTTGTTTTAGCTGATCTTTTAGGGTCCCGACTGAATATTGGTTCGTCGTGGCAAAAGCACCCAATGTTCCTGCTATTTCCGTCGCAAATTCTACTTTCTTCATATCTTTCCCATCAGTTAAAACTTTAAATTTCTTAGAGACAACACCTGCCTCTTGGTAGAGTTCTTGTCTCACTACCGCTTTCCTCTTTTTATCGAAGAAGAATTGATTTGGAGGTAGCTCTTCTACTGATATCGGTGTCAATTTTTCACTCACAATCCAACCTGTGGCCAGGATCTCCTTTGCAGACTGTAGGGGGGTAATGGAGGCGATGGGATTGTCGACCTGTTTAGAATATTTCCCGAGAGTAATGACCGAAGTTGACTCGCTTGGAGGATTGGAAGCCTCGACTTCCTGTTTCGGGCCCCCAGATTGCTCTTCTTTATCCTGTTATTCTTCTTGGCCGGGCGCTGAACCTTTAGAGACTCCGACTTCTGTTTGTTGCTCCTCTGCTATCATCGGATATTCACCCTGTAATACTGGCATAAGGCAACTTTGCCTATGCTCTTGGAATCTGAAAACATCGGCCCGCTCTTCAGGCGACAGGGCTTGCATTCGAGCCAACACCTCGTCATAAGATTTCACACCTCGAAAAATATCATCATGAGGCGAATTCTCGTGCTCAAATCTTTTAAGGCCACAACTAGCCAAATGATTACTCATGACCCTGTGTGGATCGTGTTTCTTGAATTCGATATGAACCAAATTTATATCTTCTAGGGCTGCTGCCTCGACCTTTGCATGCCCGAAGTCTAATAATGAATAAGTGTTTAAATGAATAGGAAAAGGTGGCCATACCTTTTTTGAAAACCCTTTCAGTTCTTTACTTATACCGCCAATTATGGTTTGCTGGGCAATCTCACAACAAGCCAGCCTATCGGGTATGAGTAAGGGTAAAGCATGTGGAGGGATGGAAGCGCTAAAAACCCTGATGTATGAAAATTCTTTCTCCACGTACCAGTCAGCCACTCTGCTTAAATTTGCTGTGATGCTATCCAATATCCTGGGTGGAGGATTACCGAAGATGGCAATATGCATCGGTACCATCACCCAGTTGAAGATTTCGTATACGAAATCCGAAGCCTTGTCCTCCCAAAGATTAGAATGGTATACATGGACTGGCTCAGCATCCGATGGAGCCCAGCTCCAATTCATCAAGGGAAAAGGCGTCATGGAACATACTGCGTCCATGAGATATGCAGACATAAAAAATGAAGCAGCTTTCCCGCTCTCTTTCTGCGTTCGATATTCTGTAATTCGATTAGTCAGACTATCGGACAACATTTTGGCCCAGTTGAAAGAAGAGACTTCTGCTACTGAGTATATCAAGGGCATCCATTGGAGGAAAAAATGCGTGGTGTCTTCCCTCCCGTACAGTCTACAGGTCATCATCGCCACGTATTTGAACTGTGGTTCCAAAGAAGATATGGAATAAATTCCATTGTTTTCTTCTTTGAACTTCACTGTGTGTGAGACCCAATCCTTAATCAAATCAAATAAACTTTTTGCGTATTGCTCGCATTCCTTCTGTTTAAAACCATCTAGAAACTCTGCATTGTAGGTGAAGTCTGACGTGGGTGGTAATTTATACATCGCCTGTAAGTTTTCTAGTCTAAAGGTCCCAATAATGACCTTCTGCTCATTGACGATGGTTCTGGTAGGGATGTCTACATGATCTAGCGCCCATCGGATCATGTCATAGTAAGGCAGAAGTCGTGGTCTGGCCTCTACTTTGTGCATATCTGCCTGGACAACGATCTTGTATTTGCTAGTCATGTCATCTTTCTCGTTGTCACTGGATTCGTCCGAACAGTTCACCACATCTGATTGCAAAACCTCTGAGATGAATGACCAGGTTTGCATGGAATCAACGCTCCGAGGTGAAGTATCCAAAACATTATTGGAACCTTGTCTTGAAACCTCAGCGCTTGCCTTGGAATCTTTTCACGGGGCCATGACAGGGGATTGTAACTTAGTTCTTCTGCAATAAAAATGCGTATACATATAGAAGTTAGCTTACTAAGAAAAAATTCTTTGTGCGGGATAGAAATGAACTTTATGTATAAAATAGGAAGCAAAAGATCTATATCTTCGAACATTTAACACATCGATTTCCTTTCGAACAGAACGGTCCAATCATATTTAGATAGAGATTTTGGCAATAAAAATCATATCCTTACTTTGTCATTTCGCCTTATTTTCAATTAATGCCATAAAATTTGACGGTTCGTGGGACAAGCTGGCGCAAGGAACATTTGAAATTACCTCGTAAAATGCGCGTTATTATCATTTGCATTAAACATTGATTATGGTTGGCTTGACTTCCTTAATCAGGATTTAAAACAATCATTTCTGCGTTCGCCGTATCGGGACTTTCAACTCTAACCTTTCGACCCTCTAAAACCCGAGATTGCGATGATTATACTTGATTAAGCAAGGACGCAACTAGGATTAAGTGTTTTAATTGATTACGCTTTAATTTATATCGCGACTTCGCGGCTCGAAACTTCAAAGGTATTGTTTCTGGGAGGAAAGTATGCCGAGTCACGAAATCTCGAGGAGCTTAAATCATGGTCTAGACTAATCAACTTTGACTCTAACCCGAGTTACTTAGGTAAAATTTTCGTGGCTTCATCTTTCGTAGTTTTAGCGGTAATTTTTTAGGAGGGAGTGAACACCGAGACGCGAAATCCCGACAGCATTTGACTGGGGTTTACATGGTCCCACTCTTAACTTTATTCTGAGGTAAGATTTTGAAACTTTTCATGACCTCGCACATTGGGGTTTGTAAATCTTGTGACTTGTAACTCTCGAAGAGCGTTATTCCGAGGTACGAAGAGCAACAACCTTCGTTTAACGATAAAAGTGGTAACTTATGAAACATCACAACTCCCGCTATTTCGCATGTCGAGACTACTTAGATTTTCAGTAGGTGAATGTCACGAAGTGAAAAAGAACTTAAGAACCGATATTTGACGTTTAAAATAGATTTGAACCAAAATGAAAAAGGCGACTCCAACAATACCCATTGTTGTAGCTGAATTCTACCAAGTGCAGGTAGTCTTCCCATCTTGATGGTTTGTCCATCACATACATTCTCAGTATGTCTTCTATTACTCTGTTCATCCTCTCTGTCTATCCATCAGACTCAGGATGATAAGCTGTACTAAAGTTCAGATTCGTTCTGAATCCTTTGAACAATTCTTTCTAGAAATTCTAGGTGAATTTCAGGTCTCTGTCAGACATAATCGTTTTAGGAATTCCGTGCAATCGTGCCACTTCCCTTTTGAAAATATCAACAACATCTGTTGCTTGGTGAGTAGTTTTCAGTGTTATAAAATGGGCATCTTTTGCAAGCTTTTCCACCACCACCATGATCGAATCATGCAGCTTGGCTGTTCTAGGCAATCCCGTAATAAAATCCATCATTACTACTTCCCACTTCCACTCAGGAATGGGTAAGGGTTGCAACAACCCTGCTAGGTGCCTATGCTCAGCTTTAACTTTCTGGCACTCCATACATCTGGCGATGTATTCAACGATCTCTCTCTTCATACCTGGCCAAAAGTAATGGCTCTTGACCACTGCTACTATTTTCTGATATCCAGGGTGCCCTACATAAGGCACATTATGCATCTCCTGCAAAATCATCTGTTTCAAGCATTGGACATTGGGTACAAAAATTCTATTCTTGTACAACAGTATTCCATCTGTTTCAAATTTATAAATTTTCATCTTTTGTGACATCTTACCCTGCTGTAGCTTGGCTACCAATTCTCTGTACTGCAGATCTACATTTGCAGCCTCCAGAATTCTGCTTTTAATATCAGTCCAATACATGCTAATGAATGTAGCATGTAATTCATGCACCCTCCTACTGAGTGCATCAACTACTTTATTCTCCTTTCCTTTGATATGGTTGATCTCAAAGTCGTACTCACACAGAAATTCCAGCCACCTACTTTGTCTAGCGTTTAAGGTTGGATGATCAAACAAATATTTCAGACTGTTATGGTTTGTTCTGAGTTCAAACCTCCTTCCCATGAGGTAATTCCTCCATTTATTTAGAGCATGAACTATGACTACCAACTCCAAGTCATGGGTTGCGTAGTTCTTCTCGTGCTCTTTTAATTTCCTGGACTCATAACAGATTACAAATCCGTTTTGACCGAGGACCCCTCCCAGTCCTTCTTTGCATGCATCAGTGCATACTATGAAATCTGCATTTCGATCTGCAATCCTCAAGATTGGAGCACTGGTTAATAACTGCTTCAATCACTGGAAACTTTCCTCACATCCCTCTGTTCAGTGAAACTGTTTCCCCTTTCTTTGTAAGGAAGTGATAGGGTGAGCTATCTTGGAAAAACCTGCGATGAACCTTCTGTAATAACCAGCCAATCCCATGAAGGATCTAACTTCCATTACGTTCCTTGGCGCTAACCATTCTATAATGGATTCAATCTTCTCAGGGTCTACCGCTATCCCATCCTTCGAGAAAATATGTCCCAAGTAATGGATCCGTTCCTGATAAAACGAGCACTTGCTCAGCTTGGCATACAGTTGGTGCTCTCTTAGCACTTGCAACACCATCCTCAGATGTTGTTCATGTTCTTCTTCGGTCCTGGAATACACCAGAATGTCATCCAGGAAGATGATGACAAACTTGTCTAGATAGTCCCTGAATACTCCATTCATCAAGCTCATAAAAACAGCGGGTGCATTTGACAGTCCAAACGGCACCACTGTGAACTTGTAGTGACCATACCTTGTTCTAAAGGCGGTCTTGTTGATGTCTTCATATTTTATTCTTACTTGGTGATATCCCGATCTTAGATCTATTTTCGAAAAGATCTTTGCATCCTTCAATTGATCGAAGAGATCATCAATCCTCGATAGAGGATACTTGTTCTTCACCGTTACTTTGTTCAATTGCCTGAAATCGATGCACATTCTCAGTGTTCTATCCTTCTTCTTTACAAACAGGACTGGGGCACCCCAAGGCAACACGCTTGAGCGTATATACCCCTTCTTCAGAAGTTCTTCAAGCTGCAGTTGCAACTCTTTCAGTTCTGGCGCACTCATCCTGTATGGAGCCTTTGACACTGGAGCTGCTCCAGGCATCAAGTTTATAGAGAAATCGATATCCCTTTTTGGAGGTAGTCCAGGTACTTCCTGAAATACATATTCGAACTCTTTAAGTACCTCATGATCCTCAATAATTGGCACCTTATCCTTAGTCATTTCCCCCACTTGGGCTGCAAATAATTGACAGCCTTTTCTATAGCACTTCTTCAGCTGCATTGCTGAGATTTCTCTAACAGTAACAACTCTAGGAATTCCTTGGACGACTCTCTGATTCTCTTCTTCATCTAAGCAAGTGAAGGCCTTATTCCGACAGTCCAAGATGGCATGGTGCTGGTCCAACCAGTCCATCCCAATTAGACAGTCATAAGAGCCTAATGACAGAATGTTCAAATTGGCCTTCGTGCTTAGTCCATTCATGTCTATAGGACAGGACTTGACTAACTCCGTGACTTTCCTCTTGGTTCCTGTAGCTAGCTTCACTAACCAAGAATTTTCATGTTTGCTTCTTATCAAATGCAAACTTTCTACCACTCTAGGGTCTATATAACTATGGCTAGCCCCTGAATCAACTAAAATAGTAAATGGTTGGTTTTTTATCATACCTTCTACTTCAATCATGTGCGACTGATACTCAACTTGCTTGTTGTCCAGGGATGCGTAGATCCTTGGAATTCTACTGCCCATGTCCTCCACTGTTTCAGCTTGCTGAACATTGTGGAGAACTCTTAATTTATCATTTCTATGGGGGAAATCTCTGTACCTATGGTTTTCTTTACAACCCCAAAATTCCATAGGTGGCGGCCTTGAAATTTGCCCACTCACTTCAACCTTCCTGGGCTCTCTAAGAGATGGATATCCTTGAGGACTATTTCTGAAAAAGGGTGGTTTATTTCCCTTCTGCCTCTGTTCTTTCTTGAACTTTTTCTGGTCATCCCAAGCCTTCCAAAAGGTAGGCTTTTCTCTTTGTTGTTCAAATAAGCACTTCTCTCTTCTTATCATTTCTTCCATAGTCTTTGGGTTATCATACTGAATCTTATCTCCAATAGGAGGCGATAATCCACTCAGGTACCTCTGAATCTTGACAGACTCATCTTTTATGAAAGGAACATACTTCATTAATTCCAAAAACTTTCGTTCATACTCATCAATGGTCTGGTTGTCCAGCTTGAGTTCAAAGAAATATTTCATCTTTCTGTCATAATATCTTTTAGTTAAGTATTTCCTCTCGAAATACCTATTGAATTCTTTCCATGTGATGTCCCTTTCCCTGATGTGCTTCACCTGGACAAGTTTATCCCACCACATGGATGCATTTTCGTTCAGTTGATACATGGAAATCCTGCCCTCTACATGAGAGGAATAATTCTACAGTTGAAAGTATTTCCTCATACCCAACAACCAAGTTTCGAGATCTTCCTCCTTATGTTCTCCATCGAACATTGGAGGCTTGATCTTGTTCATTTTCCCTTTCAATTCATCCATCCCAGATCTCCTGTGCTTTTTGGTAGGAGATGGGCTTGAACTACTGTGTGCTTCCCTACTGGAATGCTTTTGGGAGTGACAACAATGTCTTCTAACACTCCTTGATCTTCTTTTCCTCTCCGGGGTCCTACGACTCTCTGACTTGCTTGAGTCACTCTCCTTTTTCAACTTTTTTTCTATTCTTTCCAGATTCTTCAACATCCTTAAGTTGAATTCACCCTGCCTATCCCTAACTTTCATGAGATTTTGGCTATCATCTCGGGAAGCCTGGGACTCTATCTACAACCTTTCAATGATTTTCATCATATGTCCTTCCTTATCCATCTCTTTTTCTTGCCCATTAGAGTTTGACCCTTCAACTCCGAAGTTGACATTCCTTCCTTCTCTTTCGTTCTCTGAATTGGAGGCAATCCACACCTCTTCCATTCTCTACTCTCAATGACAACCCTATTCGGTTCCAACGCTTGCTAAGCTTCTGCAAACACATGTGCAGACAACAGGGATTTGTCAGGTCGTCATTCTTAGCAAATTCCACACATTCAAAACCATTCCGATTTAAGAAAACACTTCGACTTCACAAATTTTTCGAGTTCTGCTCGGCTCTGTAATTTTCGGGTGATAGCTCCCTCTTTCTTAGCCCCTACCCTCGTAACCAAAGGTCGTGACCAAATGCTAGACTACTAGGTGCTACTCAGGCTTTCGATCTTCAAAGAGTTTAAGGTACACACATCTATCTCCCGGAGTTTTGATTTACTGAATTCACATAAATCGGGTGGGTTGACGGTCCACATTTACCGAACATCCAATGGTTAAAAATCCACTACGGTTCTTCCATCTTCAAATATTTCGGGACTTCGGGAATTTGGGTTTCGGGGTTTCGGTAACCGGGAGTTCGAAATGCGACAACCCAAACCACTGGTCACTCCATTCCCCGAACTCCGAAAATTCGATTTCCTTACCCTCCGGGCCCACAACACAGCTGTCACCCACCAAGGTAGTGAAACATGGTGTCCTTAATAAGGTCCACCTCACTCCCAGTGATGTCATGGGGCCTCACTACTTTCACTTTTCGTTACGGAGTTTCGGGCATAAGGAGTTCGTGCATCCACACATCTCGAACTTTCGTTTGCCGAAATTCCGAAATTACGGTCTATCATCTACTTGATCCAACGGTCTTGATTCCCCATGATTTGATGACTCATATCTCATCGACATTTTGCATATCGGGATTTTGTGTGTCACGAGGTCGAAGGATTTTCCACCTTCGTCCTCCCTATTCCCGATTTCTTCTTGGACAATTAACGACCCAGATCTCTCTTAGATTGACGATTGTGATCCAATCGTGAATTCATGTTTCGTGAATTCTCATGAACTCACCCTTTGACCATTTCAAGTTACGATTCAGTGAAATGTCGATCACTCTCCACGTGTCCTTTCTAATGGACGGTCCTGACGAATTTGGGATTTTGCGTATCGCGATTTCCACACTCCTGTGCAACTCCAAAGGGTTTTAAACCTTGTGCACGTTCTCCAGATTTGACGGTCATGAGGGTTCTCCTTTCCTCCTGAACATATTCTATGGATCCAACACTTCTGGTGTGGAGTTCTCTCTCTCCCTGTGGCCATATACCACGCCAGCTGTAGTTTTATAATACCACTACACCTCTTGAGCTTTGTAACATGGTCAAGTAGTCCGTTGACACTCAGAAACATTCTGAGGTCTGAAATTAGTCCTCTAGACACAATTTCTTCTCAAAACCTTGGTCCAAAGACCACTTATCCAGCGCATCCAAGCTCAGCATTGAAACTATGCTCTGATACCATACTATAACGCCCCCGGCCATCAACCCCACGGTTGGGAAAACACTACTGTGCGAAAAACCATCATTCTCATACTTAATTAATAACATGCATCTAAGTCATATTAAACACATTTAACTCAAATTAAGCACAAGATTACTGCTAACATAAATAATCCCTGTCATTAACAATAATTCATATGCACAACAAAATACGTGACAACATTGCAAGAATCACAGGTATGCAGTTTAATTAATTACAGAATTACAAAACATAGTGACACTTATCTTTGAAACTGTCACACACCACCAACTGCGTCTATACCTTCCACGAACCTCCTAGCCTTAGACCACGCTTCTCATCACTCTCAGCAGTAGGTCACCCCTGATCTGGGACTAAACTCCATCGGGTAAGGAATCCTAGGCTAGGTAAGGTTTACAGGAAGAATACACGTAAAAGAAGGAGGATTCTCTCCCAGGAACCACTCATGCCCATTGCCCACAGACTCTCCTTCCCCACATGCCTATCCCACCCCAAGAGTATACACCTTCTCTTTCACCTAGACAGTCCTTCGGTTGCTAACCTCCCTTGCCTTGGGCTTCAGCAACAGACCGAACCAGAAATCTCCGAGTTCTGTGGCAACTACAGGGTTCCTTCCAGGAGCTCTCTCCTTTCTCCGCGCACTCTCTCACTTGGAGAGAGTCACCCATAGGTTTGACAACCTACTTCTTCAACCTCAACCACCTCTCTCACCTGGAGAGATAGTTGTATACAAAGGCCAGACAACCTATTTCTTCAATTTCATTCCAGCATAAGGAGAACAACGGTAAGACTCAACAGAGGAAGGATGATAGTAGCCAATTACACTTACCCAAGGGACTGCGTGACCAAAACAGTCTATATTTAAAACACACACGGCATGGACGATTATGATATGCCCAGGGTTCAATGGACACACAAGAGACTTGGCTCAATCCACAGGTTTACCACTGGGTTTCACGGTTTCAGATTTCAGAGCTACGTGAGGTATGTCACACTCCAACACAGAGGTGACACGGTTCAGACAACCCACAAAAGAATGGAGGACCAACCCCTGAACTCAGGTGGCGGATCGAGGAATGAAGGATGAACCCCCAACACGGCTTTCTTCTCTAGTTTTAACTGCATGCTCCCAGGTCGACACCTGTCTCCCTGGGGCTGCATGTTTCCCATCTTGCACACGTTCCCCTTCCAGGAATTTAGGATAAAATATATACATTTTCATAGCATTGGAATAATATTTAATTATTATTCCCAAGGACTTAAGCCCTCAAGCTTAGCCCCTCTTCTAACCTTTCATCCCCCTCTCCCTTACCCAGGATTTGTGGAAGCTTAGTCCCTCATCACTCATTCATTGTGGTCGGTCCACACGCAGAGATGTTTTTGTATTAATATTGTGCATAATTACATGTACAAAAATCAGGCTCCTGGCCCTCAACACTTAGGCTCCCTACCCTAAATAACACATAAGCCCACTAGCTTATATAAACTTGGCTCACCAGCCTATAAAACAAAATTACAATTCATAATACAATTGGGGCACGTCCTTGGGGTATTACAAGAGGTGAACTAGGGAGGTGAGGCCCTGTAAATTGTGAGGGGGCGAATGAGGATGGGAGCACCCAAGCTCGGGTTTAAGAGCAAAAGAGCCAGTCTGGAGCAGAAGTGACTGAGAAAGCGTCCTGCATGGTGTCATGAAGACTCCCATGCTATAGAGCTTCCAATTCATGTGGCCTGCGGGTTTCAAATGGAAAGTGAAGGGTGACGGAGAAAGTTTTAAACTCATGATCCAGAATCGGATCCAAAACCTGACAGGGCTCAAAAAGGCTCAAAATGAAAGTGATCAGAATTCGACGAAATCAGCGCCATTGTGTCCGTCTCATCTTCTTGATTCCGGCCATATATTTACTTCGTCAAACGGGCTTCGTATGCGAAAGATATCGCATTCTGTTCGAAAACCCAAACAGGGAAAAAGTCAAAGGTCAACTAGTCAAAAAGTCAATGACAATGTCAGCATGACATCAGTATGCTGACTGTGCAGGAGATGATGTGGCATCATACGCTGATGACTGTGCAGAGTACACGTGGCAGTGGTTGTATTAGACAAATGGCAGTTTATGATTGGTTTGGGAGGTGCCACATGGCACCCTTTTAGTGGTTAGAATGGTCAAAATTGTATGAGGGTCCGTGGGGTTTGAAACCACGACCCACCACTCAACTCCAAGTTTCAACACCAAGCAATGCCATTGGGCCACGATATAACATTGTTATGTGGCTCGAGTTTAAATATATGTATATTAAAAGTTTTGAAACGTTGGAAAAGGGTGGGGGCCGGGGCACGACCATATGTAATACCACATAACCATAACTCAAAGGTTAAACGGTCAACGCCAAGGTTAATCCCATGGTTCCGGGCCCAACTCCATGGGACTCGGACCTTTACCACACAGAGCGCGGAGTTGTTAATAACTGCAGGCCAATAGTCATGTCGGGCCTTCCATTTGACCAGGAGCTGGTAACCAAGGGGCCAGCGCTTAGCCTTCGGGCTAGCGCTCGGCCCAAATCACGCCATATGACCTTAAATTAGGGGCGCGTGCCGAACAGAGGGGGCTAGGACCTATTATTAAACATACAATGGGTTTTTTGTTACTATTTTGGATTTTTATTGATATTGTGCCTGTTATTAATGGATTTCATCCATTTTTGGGAGATATTGGGCATTTTTGGAGCCCAAATTTTGGGAGGAAGTTGGGGATGGATAGCCAACTTCAGATCTATATAAACTAGGCCTGTTTGAGGGCATGGAGGACAGTCAGAGTAGAGTTATGCTGAAGGGAAGCCAAACCAAAGCCATTTTTATGTAGGGAAGCTATTGAGGAGCAGACACTTGCCGGCCATTTCTGAGAGCTCCGGACGTCCATTTTGCATGCCGTTTTCTTTGCAGGGTTCTAAAAATATGGAAGAACATGACCAGATCAGTCTTGTAGCCAATTGGCACTATTGCGATGTACTTTTGAGCTTTTGAACAAAAATAAAGAAGCCTCCCCCACAGAGACAAAGGCCCGGAGACGTAGGCAAAGTTGTGCCAAACTCCGTTATCAATCCTCGTGTTATGGTTTGCTGTTTATTACTTCATTTCAGATCTGCATATGTGTATATGGCTGTCATAATTCCTCTCTTTTCCTCATTCTTTCATTAAGTTTCTCAAATGGTTAATGAACGCATGCAAAATTAAAACTCAACCATAGTCATTAAAAGATCCTACGGATCAAGTGGTATCAGAGCTAGTTGACGTTTGGAGTTGAGTTTTGCATGTTAACCAGGGAAAAGCTATAGTGTGGTGAAGGCGAGCTTGTTGCAGAGAATCCATTGATTGGATTGAGAAAGAGAGCTTCTCACAGCGAGAAGATGGCATCGGAAGAAGGGATTTCTTAGGATGAGAAAGAGTTCCGGAAAACATTCCTTGCTATGTCGGAGATGGTGAAAGTTTTGTACGAGGATTACTTGGAATGA
>JASDQU010214262.1:0-18357 GCA_032191745.1 Picea mariana | reverse complement strand
CATTTATGTTCAATTTGACACTTAATAGCAAAGGCATATGGATGGTTAGACCCTCTTTTTCTATTTTGTTATTTCTTTATTCATGCTTGAATTCATTATTCGAATTGCAACGTTTTTTTATTCTTGACTGATAATTTATACAGTGGAAATTTTACTGTAAAGATAATTTTTTAAGTTTGATATCAAGTTGATAATCTTGTTTCTTTATAATATTTTGAGGCAAGAATTCTTGTGAAGTTGACAAATTGAAGGCTTCACCTTCCTTTTTCCTAATTGGTTTGACCCATCTTTGTGTTTACCTATTATTCAGTCATTGGGATATACTTTGTTTTAATCTTGTTTTTCATGTTATGTTGTTACCTTGAAACCAGTTTCAAACCACCTTACTAAAAAAACCAATCATAAAACCCTCAAAACACTTTTGCAATAAATCAATGATGCCCTAGCTTGCCCTTAGCAGTCGAGTGCAACTTTAGGGACTAACATTTTTGGCGCCGTTTTCGGGGACGAAGAAACGAAGAGATCTTCTCTGGGGAAACAACAAGTTTTCATTCAAATCTTGGTGGTGAACAAGATTTTGGACATTTTTTTTAAGACTGTGATTCACCTGGTGACTCCTCTGTGGTAATTTTGGCTCCAAAAAAAGAAGGTAAAGGACCTAAAACTCCTCTAAATTCTTCATCATCTAATAAGAGACCAGTAACAAGGAAAAATCCAGATCCCGAGCCTGTTGCAGCAGTGCCAGATCCTGAAAAATTACTAAGAAAACCTAAAGTTCTTTCCAGTCAGTCTTCACTCTCAAAGGGAAAATTATGTTCAGAAAGTTCTCAAGCAGAATCCTCTGAAATCATCAAAACCCAATCAAATGAAGATTTGAATCCTGAAAGTGAAATTAAACCTGTTATTGAGCCTGATATAGTTTCATTCCCTTCAACTATTTTAGAATTAAATCCAGAACAGAAGAAGTTACTTATTGAACTCATTAAACATGAATATCCATACATCTTGCCTGTGATTGAAATTTCGACAGGTCACAACACAGATATTAAGAGAGAACCGGAGACATCATCGTCATCTCTTGGATCTATCTCATCCGAAGATTTCGGATCACACTATTTTTCTTTTGAGAACCCTCTGTTTCTCACCCCATTAGTTGATCATATTCAAGGGGAGAAATCCTTGTCTGATAAAGATCAAGATTCAACATCAATACATATAAGTTGTGACACACAAGGGATGCCTTGTCCTTCAACATCACCAATTTTACTCACTTCCAGAGCTCCAAAAATAGCCAATATGGCTGCAGACAGAATGGACGAAATAGTTGCAGCAAGGTATGCTCCCTTGGTTCTTCCACAAGTCATGTATGCCTTTCCACCAAATGATTATATGAGATACTTGCCCAGATTCAATGGAGATGGATCGGTTTCTGCTGAAGAGCATTTGAGTTCATTTTATAGTTTTGCAGATAATTTCAATGTAGAGCATGCTGATGTGTGGATGAGACTATTTGTACAAAGTCTAAATGGGGAAGCAAGAAAGTGGTTTAGAAGTTTTCCTCCCAATTCAATCGCTGATATCGTAGCCTTAGATGATGCCTTTCTCAAACATTGGGCAGACAAAAAGGACTTTCTATACTACATCACCGAATTTGGTGCTTTAAGGAGGAAACAAGGTGAATCAATACCTGATTTTACCAAAAGGTTCAACCAGATGTATGGAAAAATTCCAGAGGAGATAAAACCTTCAGAGACTTCAGCTAAAACCACCTTTGCCAATGCATTTGATGCCGAATTTTCCTTGTTGCTTAGGGAAAGAAGAACCACTACCCTCAGCCTGATGCAAGATGCTGCTATCGAGGTAGAATCTAACATATTAGCAGCAGACAAATTGAAGTCTAGAAATGATAGAGAAAGAAAAAAGCAAAAGGAAGAGTTGCCTTCATATTCTAATTCAACATCTGATTCCAAAATGGATGAAATGGATAAGATGCTGAAAACTCTGACATCTGAAATGGCAAGGTTAAAGATAGAACAAAAACAACCCAATAGACCTGTACCGGAGGGTGGTTACAAAAATCCAAATCAGTTCAGAAGACCGAACAATGTTCCTCAGATTTTACCAAGAGAAAGAAAAAACCAGGATGACCAAAAAGTTTTACGTCCTTTTCAGAATAATGCAGTAGATGAGGAGGATGAAGATGATACAGAAGACCCTGCAGTTCATTTGAATGATTCAAAATCATCTCCTCTACATGTGACACAGTAGGATTATGAAGATGCTTTGATTGCAAATCAGTTTGAGGAAGGAGAAAGAGATGAGATTGTCCAGCAGGAACCTAAAAGGAAAAAATACAATCTCAGATCTGGTTCCAATGCACCTAAAGTAGATACACCTGTGTCCACAAAGAAGGCTAGTACTCCAATTAAGTCAGGGGTTATCAAAGTTGTTCCCAAGATTCATGTTTACCAACCATTGAAGCAACCTGCCAAGGATAGCACTGCCGACATAAAGGAACCAGATAAAAATGTTTATGTTTTCAATTTAGAACATGAAATCAACAAAATCAAGATTTCAGTGCCATTATTAGAACTCATGAAAACAAAACTTTTCAAAAAGACTGTCCTCAAGGCTCTTCAGGCTCCAGCTCATGTCACCTTTTCAGATACAATCAATCTAGAGGATGAAAACCCTACTATAACTATTGGACCTCACATTGAAGACAGAATTGATGCCTCTCCACCTTTTTACATTTCATTGAATATCCATGGCAAGATATTACACAACTTCTTAATGGATTATGGTGCCTCGCATAATGTAATGCCCAAGGTGGTGATGGAAGAATTAGGGTTGGACATTACTAGTCCGTATCATGATCTATATTCTTTTGACTCCAACAAAGTCAAATGCCTTGGAGTTATGAAAGATGTGGTGGTCACTCTTTCCCAATTGCCTATGAAAAGTGTGGTATTAGATGTTATTGTGGCTGACATACCACCAAAATTTGGAATGCTTCTTTCAAGATCTTAGGCTAAGAAGGTAGGTGGTACTTTGCAGATGGACCTTAGCTATGCAACCATACCTGTTTTTGGTAGGGAACAACAGAGATTATATAGAGAAGTCAGATTATCTTATTTGGTAAGTGATCACAATAATCCCACTAATCATCCTATATATGCCATAGAAGATGATCTGGGTTCTTCTATTTTTCATATGAGTGAGGAAATGGCAGAGGTATCAGTCAGAAAGTCAACAACTGCAGTGGGAGACAATAAAGACAATTTTGTTTGGAAAATGTATTTTGACGGGGCATGTTCTAAAGAAGGTTCTGGAGCTGGTATTGTTTTCATTTCCCCTTCCAAGGAGGTTATCCCCATGTCATATAAACTTGAATTTGACACCACCAATAACATCAGTGAGTATGAAGCTTTGTTGTTGGGTTTGAAAGCTGCTAGAGATATGGGAATTGATAAGCTGTCTGTTTTTGGAGACTCAGAACTTGTTATTCACCAGATCAAGAGTATATACCAAACCAAATAGCAAAGGTTAAAACAATACATAAATGAGGTGTGGGACTATGTGGATAATTTATTTTCAGAATTTAATAAAACTTTTGTGCACAGAAATTTGAATCAGCAAGCCGACTCTTTGGCACTTGCAGCTAGCAGCTTTAAAACTCCTATGTTTCCTAATTTGAAATTCGAAGTTGAAGTTAGAAACAGACTTTCAATACCAGATAATCTAAAGCATTGGTAGGTTTTTAAAGATGATGAGGAAATTCAAAGATTTTTGAAAACCATCGAAGAGTTTTCTAACATCTCAATTGATCAAGATGACGAAGATGCAGAAGCATAAATACATGCTGCAGAAGTCCTTCAAGATACAATTGTTGGCCACAAAATCATTGAACTGAAGACAAACCATCTGCCCAAGGGTTTGGTTCCACTAGAAACTTTGTTCGATCATAATGATGTTTCCAGGAAGGCTGTTATCCAAACAAAAGAAACATATGTGGTAGACTATGACATTAGTTCGGATGCAAATCCCAGGTTGGTAAAAATATCTAGAAAACTGTCATAAAAACATAAAGAAGCATATGTTGAATTAGTGAAACATTATTCAAACATTTTTGCATGGTCTTATGAATATCTGAATGTGTTTGACATAGATATTATTCAGCACAAAATTCCCTTGAAACCTGGGTCGAAACTTGTTAAACAAAAGTTCAAGAAATTTAATCCTTTATTGTTACCTATAATAGAAAGGGAGCTGAAAATGCTGCTGGAAGTGAAAATCATAGTGCCACTAAGATACTCAGAATGGGTAGCAAACCTTGTACCCGTCAGAAAAAAGAAAGAAGAGATAAGGCTCTGTGTAGACTTCCAGAATCAAAACAGGTGCTCTTTGAAAGACAATTATCCATTACCAAAAATGGATTATATCTTACAAAGAGTTGTCGGCGCAAAGAGAATTTCTATGCTTGATGGATATTCACGGTACAATCAAATATCAATAATGGAAGAGGATAGAAAGAAAACAACTTTTACCACTCCCTGGGGCACCTTTATGTATGAAAAGATGCCTTTCGGGTTGATGAACGCCGGAGCCACATTTCAAAGGGCTATGGACATCACTTTCATTGGAGAGAAAGATAGGTTTGTGGTTATTTACCTTGATGACATCACTATATTTTCAGCATCTGATGAAGAACATTTACAGCACTTGAAGCAGACTTTTGAGAAATGCAAAAGGTATGGAATTTCACTTAATCCCAAAAAATCACATTTTTCCATGGAGGAAGGAAAGCTTCTAGGACACATCGTTTCGCTTGAAGGAGTCAAAATAGATCCAAAAAGAGTAAAGGCTATTTAGCTAATCGACATTCCGAGAAATAAAAAGTCTATTCAGTCATTCATTGGTAAAATTAATTTTCTAAGGAGGTTTATACCTAACTTTGCAGAAATTGTCAAGTACATCACTGACATGTTGAAAAAGGATGCAGAAATTAAGTGGATATCGGAAGTGAGAGAATCCTTTGAAAGGATAAAACAAGCTATTGTTCAGGCACCTGTTCTAATTAGCCCATATTATTCTAAAGAATTCATGATTTTTTCATTTGCATCAGAAAATACCATAACTGTTGTTCTTCTACAAAGAAATGAGCAAGGCCATGAGCATCCAATATCCTTCTTTAGCAAAACTCTCAAGGACTCTGAATTGAAGTATGATTTAATAGAAAAATAGGCCTACGCCTTGGTAAAGGAATTAAAATCATTCAGAGTATATGTTCTTCAATTTAAAATTATAGCTTATGTCCCAAGCAGTGCAGTCAAAGAAATATTGGTTTAGCCAGATTGTGAAGGAAAGTGAGGGAAATGGATAACCAAAATCCTGGAATACGATCTCACCATAAAACCTACTCAACTGATAAAGGGTCAAGGCCTTGCCAAATTAATGACAGAATCTAATTGCAAAGCAATTGGGTTATATCATATTTCATACATGACACAGGACTCTTCTGTCCAGATTGAAGAAATAGATTTACAGATAAACAACAAGTATGCTTCTTCAAAATGGTACAAAGATATCGTATTTTTTCTGTTGAATTTTCAATCTCCCCCAGAGTTGGATAAATCAAAATTCAGATCATTAAAGTTGAGAGCTGTAAAGTACTGTATTGTTGATCAAACCCTGTTTTGGAAGGACCCCAATGGTTTTCTGTTGAGGTGTGTGGAAGAAAAGGAAGCTAAACAAATATTTCAAGATTTTCATTATGGTGTCTGCGGAGGACATCATAATTGGAAGGCTACTGCCTTCAAAATTCTTAGAGCAGGCTATTACTGGCCAGTTCTATTCTCAGATATTTTTGCTCAGGTCAGGGCATGTGAACCTTGTCAGAAATTTGTTGGAAAGCAAAAACTTATATCTCTGCCTCTAAAACCAATCATCGCCCATGGACCGTTTCAATAGTGGGGATTAGATTTCATCGGAGAGATTAATCCGGCATCCTCAGGACAACATAGATGGATTCTTACAGCTACAGATTATTTTACGAAGTGGATTGAAGTAATTCTAACTCGGAATACAACAGACAAGGTAATCATGGAATTTCTAGAGGGATATATTTTTTCTAGGTTTGGTTGTCCTAAAAAACTGGTCACTGATAATGCACAGGATTTTAAATCAAATTCCATGATTGAATTCTGTAATAAGTATAGTATCAAATTGGTTCATTCTACTCCCTACTACCCCCAAGGGAACGGATTGGCTGAATCTTCCAATAAGACTCTGATAAGAATTATCAAAAAATTATTGGCAGAAAATAAAAAAGCATGGGATTCTAAGTTAAAGTTTTCCCTCTGGGATGATCGTATAAAAAACAAGAAGTCTATTGGGACATCTCCCTTTCAGATGGTATATGGGACAGAAGCAATCCTTCCAACTCAATTGGGCTTGCCAGTCTTAAAGTTTTTGCAAGAAGAACTAGAGGAACCCAATGATGTCCAAAGAAGAATTTTTCAGATGATTGGAGTTCAACAGGTCAGAGAACAGGTTAATCAGAAAATTGCTGCTCATCAGAACAAAATCAAGGCTACATTCGATAAGGGAACTAAGAAATATGTTTTCAATGAAGGGGATTTGGTGTTAAGATGGGACGCCAGGAGAGAGGATAAAGCAAAACATGGAAAGTTCGATAATCTATGGTATGGTCCTTTCAGGATAGCCAAGGTAATGAACAATAACACTTTTCTCCTGCATAATTTAGACAACATTGAAATTTTTGGGGGCCCAGTGAACGGGAGGTTCTTGAAGCACTATTTTCTCTAAGGGATCATTAGGTTTGAGTTAGTACAATAAGTTTTCCTTTCAATAAAGACTCCATATACCCAATGGACTTGTTTTTACAGTTATGCAGAGAATAAAAGACTGACAGTTGCAGGGAAATCGGTGAATTAGAGATAAAGGAAAGGCAATGGTCTACAGTTCTTGGAGTTTATTATCAAAACTCCATCCCCAAAAGGAGCCAATGTTAGTCTCTAATTTTGTCTTGGTTTAGTGAGAAACCCTTATCCTAAGTCTTCCTTACCCACACTTCATTTTCTATTTCTCGTTGATTTCAATTTTTTTTTTATGGTTTGCATTATAGTTTTGGGATAGTTTATTTAAGTTTGATTATGAAAGACACGGTTTAAAAATGAGGTGCCTCCTTGTATGCCTGTTTGAATTTCAAATGTTCAAATTTTGCTAAGTCATTAATAACGCTACGGGAATAAGCCTATTCCTGTAGCGCCAAATAATCATGCCTTGATACGCGCCTGCCATCCCGATTTCATTATGATGACACGAATTGTGGGTTGAGAGTTTGCATGCATCCATGAAAGCTTGGAAATCATTTGCAAAATTCAACCGTTTCATAATCTGATTGCTGTGTACTCGCGCAGGACTCAATTCAAATCACCCTTTTTCTTGATGATTGTTATATTATACATGTTCGATTTTGGTGAATTCAAGCTTGCAGTGAGGAATGCAGGTATCCACTCAAAGGAATGGTATACACTAACAATGGCAGGTGGCAAATTTGAAACCCGAGGGCATAGTTGTAGAATTGTGTTTGATGGTGCCAAAGAGGAGTGGACAGGTTGTCAGAATAGAACCAGAGGGTGTCGAACTTCTTGAAGCCTATCCTTAGATGGCTCAAAGTTTCAGAGACGCTGGGTGGTTTGAATTCCTCACCACTTTTCAGGGTTATGATGAGAAGGTCTCCATGGAGTTCGCTCTGAATTTCGATGGTCACGAGGTCTAAATCGGTAAAAAGTTGATGCTAGTAACAGAACAGACTATTGCAAAGGCTTGTAGGTTGGTAGTTGGAGGAGAAAGATGGTGGAAGAAAGAGCATGTGGTTACTGAATTTGTAAACCAATTCCTGCTTCCAGACAAGCAAAATCTGGATTGGAGAAGGGGAATACCTCGTAGATGGATTTGACCCGAATGGCACACAGCTTTGATCGTGATTCACTGGTATATCACCTGTGAAGGTAGATTCTCACTGGTCTATATCTTCCACGCCAGGATACTAATGCATTTAAATGGTGATTACTCGTTAAATCTCCCTTATTTTCTGCTCAAAATCTTGACAAATATGTCAAAAAGAGTGCAGTCACTCTCCACCAATACTAAAAGTAGCCTGTTCCATCAAGTCTTGATTAAAACCTTAGTCATGTCTGCTTCAAATGAATTACAGAAGCCCTGGAGCTGGCTCACGGGATCTTTAAACCCTATCACTCAGTCTAATAAGTAGAAGAAAGGCAAAGGGAGAAAGACCATTACACAGAGCCGAGACATCTTCGATGAAACCCCTTTGAAAGAGGAAATTTATGATATCAGGGTGACCAGGAGGAGCAGAAGTAAAAGACCTAGGTGGGAGCCAGAAATTGAAACGTTTTCTGAGGAAAATGTTAAAGGGGAAAATGATTCAGATAACGATCTTGATACTCAAACTACAGTCAAGCTTGAAACACCATCAACCAGTAAAAGGGGTGCTGCAACCAAAGGGAAAAGAGTTAAAGGTGTGTCTGTATCACAGAAACCTAGAAGAAATTCTACTAGGGTCACCAACAAGTATAGGCTGAAGTCAAAGGCAATGTTCAATCCGTCAATCAAAGAAGAAAACTTCATAATCATAGAAGATGACTCTGAGAATGTTGAAGCAAGTACCAGGAAAAGGGCAAAAAGAACTCCATTGCCCAAGAAATCTGTCAGCAAAGGAAAAAGAATAATTTCACCACCTACAGGTCCTGTAATGAGAGATTCAACCAGATTAGCAAAAGATAAAGAGATGGCTAAAGGTATCAGTGAAACTCCTGAAGATAAATAGGATTACTTTGAAGAATCAGATCGCATACCAGATGTGCCTGAAGCTATAGATTCAACAAGTTCTGAGTAAGAACTTAGCTCAGAATTAGTCTCAAAGTACCAAGTTAAAGCCAAGGAACCTAGAGTTTCCTTTAACCTGAATGAATCTGCACCTTTTGAAGAATGCTTAGGATTCAGAGTTAAAATTAGAAGTGATAAAGAAAAGATCAAGGAGTTTCAGAAAACAATAAGACAATTAAAGAAGGAGAAGGCATAGATAGAACAATGGAATGCTCACCAACAAGAAAGGATTCAAAGTTTTAAAAAGAAGAAGAAAGAGAAAAGCGCATTGCTCAAAGAACTCAGGGAGATTAATTTCAGACTCTATTGGCACAATGTCGTGCTTACCACAAAGCTCAAACAGAGAAATGCTAAAGCCACTGTTGTGATTATATCCTAAAGGTAACATGGAAATTTACTACAACTATGATTTAAACGTTTTCCAGGAAATATGGCAAGGCCTACTCATTTTTGGTCAGTAAAATGCTAAGACCTTGATCTATTTTACAAAATCAAACTAAATTCCTATTTTGTAGAGTCAAATGTAATGCTGGGAATATTTGCAATATCAATCTGTTGAGCTATGATCTATTTTGGGATTGTAGATTTTTTTTTTGAGTGAACTACCTTCGTAGATATATACTATTCGAAATCTAGTCATTAAAGCTATACTAGATGATAGGATCTAGAAGTTTTATAGATAGTTTAAATAGACAGAAGAAAGACCATGCTCAGGTCGAAAAATTGGAGATCCAAGAGACCATTTTGTGAAGCACATTGTAAAGGCATTTATGTTCAATTTGACACTTAATAGCAAAGGCATATGGATGGTTAAACCCTCTTTTTCTATTCTGTTATTTCTTTATTCATGCCTGAATTCATTATTCGAATTGCAATGCTTTTTTATTCTTGACTGATAATTTATACAGTGGAAATTTTACTGTAAAGATAATTTTTCAAGTTTGATATCAAGCTAATAATCTTGTTTCTTTATAATATTTTGAGGCAAGAATTCTTGTGAAGTTGACAAATTGAAGGCTTCACCTTCCTTTTTCTTAATTGGTTTGACCCATCTTTGTGTTTACCTATTATTCAGTCATTGGGATATACTTTGTTTTAATCTTGTTTTTCATGTTATGTTGTTACCTTGAAACCAGTTTCAAACCACCTTACTAAAAAAACCAATCATAAAACCCTCAAAACACTTTTGCAATAAATCAATGATGCCCTAGCTTGCCCTTAGCGGTCGAGTGCAACTTTTGGGACTAATAGTTCATTTTTGTCTTTTTTACGTGTATCGATTTGTTTGTGCTAGTACCTTTTGTGTTTTCCTGTGATATGCTTATTTAGCCTTTCGATCTAGTATAATGTATATTGTTGGAATATGGTTTAATACTGTGAGGGGGTGAATCAATATTAATAACTTTTCACAATTTTTAATTAATTATTTATTAACTTTATTGATCAACAAGAAACTTCAGAAATAACATCAATGAATATAAACTTAAATTACAAATTACAAGTTTTATAAGAAGATTGATTTAGAGCACCAATGAGCTAGGAGACAACAATATCCTTGTTTAGGGCACCAACCCTAGGAAGCACCCACTCCCTTGCTTTAGGGAACCAACCCTAGGAAGCACAAACTCTCTGCTTTAGGGAACCAACCCTAGGAAACACCAACTCCATGTTTTATACTATAATTAACAAAGGATACTAATCCTTACTTGCTCCTTCCTACCACCCTCATGTCATAAGTATCTTTGTCTTTCTTCCTTGGAATCTGCACTTGCTTTTGATCTTCTGATGTAGATAAAAAAGACATCTTTCTTTCACCATACCTTTATGTTTATATAGTATTCCAAAAGGTATGAAATTGAACCATTGTGTCTTTTAATAATGAACCATTGCACCTGTTATCACCGAGTAAATTGTTTGGTTGAAGAAACAACTTACAAAGGTAACCACAAAACCACTTTAGAACTAGATACTAGCCTATTCAGTTCAGAGGGGGATCTCTCTTGTCACTTAGTCTCTAGTAGATAGGTTTTCTTGCTAAATCAATGGCTAGGTTTTTATGATTGAAAATATGTTTATAAGGTTTGCTGGAAAGAAAGAAGGGGAACTATTGGGAAATGGAGTCAACCCTTGAAAACAAATGAATACAATGACTGGTAGGTGGAACTCTTCAAAGAAACAAAGGCTAGACAGATGATGGTATTCCAGTTTAAAAATTGATATTATAAGATGGAAGAAAAGGGAAACATCTAACTACATTCAGAGCACCAATAAGATGAATTCTGATGAGTTAATAGGAAGTAACAGTGTTCAAATTGTTTAAAATCTAAAGCATCCTTTTTAGATGAATTTCATATTATTTACTTTCCAATTTAAACATATAAAGAATTACAGATGAATAATAAGCCACAAGATGTACATACAAAGACTAGAACATGGACTTCAAGCCACCAACATTAGAATCTTTGTCTTGAAAAGCTTTGGACTTCTGCATTTGTATTTCATTCAGATTCAAAAAATTTACAATGTCAAGCAAAATGTCCTTGTTTCTGCCAACTCGCCCTTTTACATTCAAAATGATCAAATATATAGATCAATTTCCTCCCTTAGGCTATTGGAGTCGGACTCTACTATTGTCTATAATCGTGGATATGGTTACATCAAAGGTGCACAACTCCTAATCTACTTACTAAAAATAGCAAATATGACTTGACCATTTTTTAATGCAAAACAAAAACCTTCTACAAAATAAATTTTTAGTATATTTCGAACTTAATGATGTGGTGAATCATCAGATACACCAGGAGACAAATCTGAGAGTTTTCTAAGTCCTAATTAGTATCTATGCCAACTTTTCATAGCGAATTGGAGCCAAATGTTGCGCAAATGCAACCTACAACGTTTGTGTAGCGTGGGGATTTTCTTGAAACCTGTGTGTTGCCGGTGGCCATATATTGTTGGAGACTAAAAATTACTTCAAAAATAGCTTACCAATCACCACTCTTTGACTTTTCAAACCTTGTGTAATTACAGTGTTTGCGTAGCGTGAGGTTGCTACGCAATCTCTGTACATGATAATCATCTAAAAAATATGCAAATATGGTTGAAATGATTGCTTCATCTTGTCAACTTTCTCTGATTCAAAGACACACAGAGTGTAAGGGTATTTTTCACACTAAACCTTGAACTTGAAAACATCCTTACTCTTCTTTATCCTCATTGAACTTGCATTTTTGCACAACGAGCAAAATTCCAGCAAAACACCCAAAATTCTATAGTTATTCTTGCCAAAAAAAAAATTGTGAAGATGCTTCAATTATATTTCTTCTACCTCTACAAGTAAGTCCAACTTGCCTTTTCCATTCTCATCAAATTTCAACTATAACTTCAAAGACATGTTTTCCTTTCTCAAAGATAATTTTTTCCTTTTCAAGTTATGTATTTTCCTAGATAAGAGTGCATTTCTCTTCAATTTTGCCTGGGCTTTTGAGAGTGTTGCGCAAGCATTTTTGGTAGCTGGTCCACATTCCTGAAAATTTCTTTGAATCCTTAGTTATAATAACATGTTCTCCTCCCTGAGCTGGACAATAAGGTATTGAGATTCCCTTAGCTATTTATTTATCCATTTTACTATTTTTTCTCCTTCTCCGGGTGAAGTGTGAGGTTTCTCAACTGCTACAGGCTGGCCCTGTACACATGAACTCATTTTCTAGCAGAGGATATTTTCAGAGGAGATGTAGGTTTGGTCAAGACTTCTGTCTTAGGACTTTGCATGACTTCCCTTTCTTTTGAAATTTCTTTTTTTGAAACTGTTTTAACTGGTGGTGTTTGAACATCAGGAACCTTATTAGCTAATTTTCTTTTCATTTCTCTACTTTCCTCGTAAAACTAGGCTATGACATGTTGATCTTCTTTGAGTTGATTTTGCATCTCTCTGCTTTATTTTTCCCTCTCTCCTGATTGCATTTGGTCTTCATTCATCTCCTCAGCTGAGGATTCAACAAACTCTGTATGTAATGCAGGTACAAGGAGTCTTCTAGCAGCTGACCTTGTGATTGGTCTGCTGGGTTTTTGTGTTTCCTCTACCTCATCAAAAAAATAAAACCTCCTACCCTTATTTATGATTGGTTGTCTTGGTGAAGGACCCTCAATCTCCTTTTCCTTTCCTTTTCCCTGCTTTGCAAATTTTTTTCCTTTTAGACCTGAGCCCTTATGTTAGCACTGAAAGTTACACTTTGACTGCTAAAGTGCAAGATCAGTACCCATCAATAGGTTTATGAGATAAGTTTTCAAATGAGGTGTCAAATGGATAAAACTCAGTTCAACAATATCAAAACACATGAAATTCTGGATAAAGTGCATCAACAAAAGAGGTCTTGTTTAGCTTAGGTCAGGGTTTTAAAGATTAGTGTGGATATGAGGAAGACTTAGTAAGAAAATGAAGTAAATATACCACTAGATTCAGGCTATGCCAGTAGACAAAGGAGGGAAATACTTCAGATACAATAACTTCTTAAATCCAAGAAAACAAAACTTTGAGAAAGCTATAACAGTATCACAATCAAACATCCATTGTCATACAAATACACATATCATTTGAATCCTTCAATGATAGTACAATTTCAAAGTGAGAGAAATAAGATGGAAAAAAGAGAACTAACTTCCATTAAACAAGATTTCATCAAGTATGATACATCAAAACTAGAGTAGGCTCTATTTCATTAAGATTACCAAAAAATTATTTTACATCAACCATTCGTGTTGAAATTTTAATACAAATTATGTATTGCCTGGATTCTCCTGTTCTAACAATTATATGCCACTGTTAAATACATAATCACTTCTACAAATATTCTTGCAGAATTTAAAACACGATCGCCAATTGCAATATCAAGAAGAAAGATCAATCACACATAACACAGATGTTTTACCGGGAAAACATAAAGCTAAAAACCCCACTATCATATATTATGTATATATCATGGATTATGAAACAATATCATACAAAACTCTAATCCAAGAGCTCTCAGTACAATATACAATCATCTCACACTGTTATACAAAAATTGAAAAATTCATGTGCCAATTTACTGCTTCCAGAAAGCCCGCCTCCTCTGCGCAATCCCTGCTAATGGAAATCCCTGCAATGAATGAATTCCTCTTGCCTAGGATGCACAATCATCATAGGCACATCCACTGTGTGTGTGGTTTCATGAGTGCACTCACTAATGTCACAATTGATAGTCAAACTGTCCCTTTCACCTGTTATATCAACTGGGTCTCCACTGGATATGACATGCATGTAGTTAAAGATGGTAAATCTTTAGTTGCATGTGAGATCAATGATTGTGAATTAATTAATAATTAATTCACTGATCTCTCACTAGTGTAAGTTCAGTTACAACTAGTACAATTGAGCTTAACTCACTTAACTGAGTTAAACTACTTCACAACTCACATAACTACACATCCAACTCTGTTACAACTTCAAATCACTCAGTTACAACTAATTCGACTTGCATGTCCCACCAACCAACCTTTTAACTCGAATTTCCTATAGCTAACTGATTTTCCACTTCAGTTAACTATTTCCAAGTGGTCATTCAGAATAGATTAATATTTATTGTCCAACTGTTATTAAGGGATAATAATAGTCAACATACATCTATAAATATAATTCCCTCACCATCTATAAATAGACATCATCTATAAATAGAATTTTATCATCATCTAAAAATAGACTTCCACCTAAAAATAGCCTGAGGCTCCATCCTAGTGTAGGTGCATAATTTTCACTGGGATCTTCTTGTTGACTATCAACACTCCCTCTCAACAAGAAAGGGATTATCCTTCACCCCGATCCTGTCTCTATGGTATTCGAATTTTCTCATGGTGAGCGCCTTCGTCAGAATGTCTGCATCTTGATATTCCGTAGGAATGTAATGAAACAACATGATCTTCCGCTGCACACAATCTCTGATATGATGATATCAGATATCTATATGCTTAGATCTATCATGAAACACATGATTAATCAAGAGTTTAATGCAACTCTGATTATCACAATGAATCACCGTCGGATCTAAATGAGAACCAAACAAACCAACCTAGATCTTTCTCATCCAGATAGCCTCACATGCAGCTTGACTCCCTACCATGTATTCCGCTTCCGCTGAAATGAGTTCCATGGATCTCTGTTTCCTACTACACCAAGAAACAACTATAGATCTAATACTAAAGTTCCCCCCTGATGTGCTCTTTCTATCTGTTGGTTTTCTCACCCAATCTGCATTCGTGAAGCCATGCAACTTCACCTCATCCATCTGTCTGTACCATAAGCCATTCTCAGATGTGCCCCTCAAATATCTCAGGACATGCATACCCGCCTTCCAAAAGAGCTTGGTAGGCTTAACCATCACTTGACTCAGCTGGTTAACCACATAGAAAATGTCCGGTCTCATGTTCACTAGATACATTAGCGAACCCACTAACTGTCGATAGACAATAGCATCCACTACCTCTCCAAAAGTAGCATCCCCTTTCCTCCAGTTTCCCAGAAGAGGAGTATCCATGGGTTTTCATCCCTCCATGTGAAACTTACTCAATATCTCCCTTGCATACTTTCCTTGAGACACAAAAAGTTCACCATCTCACTTCCATATTTCCAATCCAAGGAAATAATGAAGAAGGCCCATATCCTTCATCTCAAACTCCTTTGCAAGGTCCTCCTTTCATGAGTGTATCAACTGCTCATCACTAGTTAGTATTAAATCATCAACATAAATAACAATGATTAAAATCTTACCCTTGTAGATCCATCTCGAACCTACCATTGATTTGTCAACCGGTCTTGGGACAATTTCCCATGTACTAGTTTTTACAATGGAGTCATACTCCTCCACCATTGCATCAACCCAAGTGGGATCCTGCACTGCTTCCTGAAAGGAAGATGGTTCAGTCACAATACATTTTTTCATGAGAGCCATGTATCCAGTAAATCAATCAGGAGACTGCCTTTGTCTGCACTGTGAAGTAGGGGCTCCTACATTTCGTGCAACATCTAGTCTCAATCTATCAGCTTCTGTGGTGCACTTTCTACCATTTATGATGGATGACTCTGCATGAGTGGCTTCCTACACTCCATGAACCTCCTCATGTGGTTGATCCACATCTTGAAACTCATCTTTGAGAACCAACAGTTCCTCCTCTGCATGCAAGTCTAGCTCCCTCTCAAGCGACAAGCGCATGGCTTTCCCCTCATCGAATTTTATATCCCGTCACATAACAGTCATCTTACTGTTAGGAAAATACACACGATAATTATGGGGTGTTTCTATGTACCCCACAAATATCCCAACTTCAAGAGTCATCTCCAGCTTCTTTCTAGCGTTCTTGGTCACATGCACATAAACAAATGAGCCAAAAATCTTAAAATGAGAAACATCAGGTTTCTTACCAGTGAAAGCTTCTTCAGGTGTACTCATTCCAAGTACTCTATGAGAAAAATGGTTTTGCACATAAACCACAGTGTTGCATGCTTCCACCCATAAATGCATTGGTAGGCCCTGATCATGCAACATCACTCGTGCTGCACCCATGATCATTCTGTTCTTCCTCTCCACGATCCCATTTTGCTGTGGGTTATGAGGCACTATGAGTTCTCTTCAAATTCCTTCTTTGCTGTAGAAGTCTTTGAATTCGTTAGAGATGTATTCTCCGCCATTATCGCTTCTCCGCCATTATCGCTCCTCAGAGCCTTCACTTGCTTGCCCGACGCTTTCTCCACCAATGCTTTAAACTCACAGAACTTTGAGAATGTTTGATCCTTCTTTTGCGTGAATAAGATCCAACATTTACAAGAAAATTCATCAACAAAAATAACATAATACTTATGTTTTGCTGTTGAAGCAACTGAGAATGGTCCACACACGTCTATGTGAATTCTCTCCAGGATCACCGAAGCACAGTTCTCCTTTTCATGAAAGGTGGACTTTACATACTTCCCCATGGTGCAACCCTTGCACTGATCTAACTGAGCAAGTGTTCCCGTTGGAAGTCCAGTGGATGTTTTCTGTATGATTTTCAAGGCTCCATAATGAATATGGCCAAATCACCCATGCCATAATTCGCCCTCATCCTGGCTCACCACTTTTTCTACCTTTCCCATCATGGAAACACAACCATATACCTCCAACTTGTAGAGATTCTTAACTCGAATCCCTATCTTCTTGACTTGACCCGTTGTTTTATGTCACATGAAATATTTTCCATCGCTGAAAACAATGTCATAGCCTTTGTCCTCCAACATTGCGACTGAGACCAAGTTTTTCTTCAGACCTGGAACATGCATAACATATTTCAATTGAAATGGTTTACCTGACTCCCTCTAAAAGGTAATGGTACCAATGCCAGTTGCACTGTATTGTCCATTGTCGCCCATCTCTATATGCATTTTGAGATCTCTCTCCTCTAAGTCACTGAAAATCTCCTTATCTCCTGTCATGTGGAAGGAAGCGCCACTATCCAAATACCACACCGATCCCAATGCACTTGATGCCATGCATGCAATCAAGGAAAAGTCAAGTTCAAATTGCGAGGCAAGGGCCTCACTAGATGCAGCTCCAACAACCTTCTTTTTATTCTTTTTCTGCGGACAGTTAGTAGCGAGATGCCCATGTTTGTGACAGTGAAAACACTTCACTTTGGACAAATCTAGCTTCTTTCCTTTAGACTCAGATTTTGAATGGAATTTCTTCCCCTTCCCTTTCCTTGCCTTGGAATCCAAAGAACAATCCTCTTCATCATCATGCTTTGATGAAGATCCATCTCTGGTGTTCCGCCTGAACTCCTCCTGCACCAAATTCGACCATAGTCATTCCCAAACTGGTAATTTTTCCCTTCCATTGACAGAGTCTTAATAACTATGCCAATTTTTGGGAAGTCCTAGGAGAGCCAAGCTCACCAAATCATCATCAACGACTATTATTCCCACACTCCCCAGCTCATCCCGACATTGGACAAAATTCGTGAGATATTTTGGAATGGAGTCGCCCTTCTCCATCTTGATCTTCCTGAGTTTATCTTTGAGCGCCAATTTCCTATGGTCGCTGTTGTTTTGGAATAGATCCATCAAAGTCTTCCACATTGCATATGGTGTGTCTTTCCCATGGAGGTTTGAGACAATGTGGTATCGTACTCCCTCCAACAAGATCCTTCTCTCCTTTGCCACTTTCTTTTGCCATGCATCAAGATTTGCAACGTCTGCAACATCTAGCTTAAGAACATCTTTGTCAATGAATTCCTTCAAGCCATTGTCTTTGAGTACTGCCTCCATCATGTCCTTCCAAGCAATGTAGTTTGATATTCCCTCGAGTGCATACTCTAACCTCAAGCCATTGAAAGCCATTTCGATCTTGAATCAATTGT
>JASDQU010214260.1:6821-22656 GCA_032191745.1 Picea mariana | reverse complement strand
TTCATATTCAAAATAAAATGATGTTTAGGTTTGTTATGTTTATTTTGAGATGCATGTACTAATTTCTAGTGACAAAAACGACATGCTAGAGCACCCAAAATTGAGAACATAACCATAACAAATCAACATAAAATTTTTGGACTGTTGGTTGTTATAAAACAACAAAAAACATTTCAACAAACAGTAAAACTTAGATCCTCTCTGTTGTCAAAGACATGCCCAGAAGGCAAGCTTGATAGGACCTGGATTTTTCACATTTATTTCACCAGGAGTAGACAGTTTCAAGGAAATATAAAAGAAGGATTTTTCTTCAAAACATTGTTACACTTGAACCTTGTTGTCTGCTAAGCATCAAATGAATAATGACTTGTTGTAATTAGCCATATTTTTGCAAAGACTTTCATCTTTTTTTTCTCAAGTCATCTTAAATAGCAGTTGCTCTTGAAAATCTTCACCATTATATAAGGAAGTGATACCATAACCATCAAGATTAGAGGTCTATCGTACAATTTTTTCCAAGAAACCTGAGCAAGTGAGTAAAGTGTCTTTATTAAAGAGTAACAAGGAGGTATGATTAACAGTTAGAAATGGAAACATCACAATAACTTACAAAAGAAGAAAATGAGTTGAGCCTAGAGATACCTTTTTGTTCTTTCTCAATGGTACCATCCACTACACACTAAATAGATTGATTATATCATATCTTTAGATAGGCCACATCTGCTTAAGTACCCCTTACACCAGGACAATCATTAAGGAATATAATGGAAATTCATCCTCTAACATAAATACCATCCCAATTGAAAAAAAAAAGAGAAAGAAAAATTTGTTTTCAGAGTTGTCCCCACATCCTCTTGCATAAAGAAATCTTATACTAAAATATTAAAAGATGGAGGGCCAATCTCTGAGGGTGTAAGAGGATAACCCGTCGGGATACTGAACAGGTCTGTTGGTAGTGGGTACCATCCTGTGGTATGACTAGGTAAACCCGTCAGAGTACTGAACAGGCTTGTTGGCAACAGGGCATTCTAGCTAGCGAGGATGATAAACTGACAAAAAATAAATAATAAATTTAAACTTGTCCTGATGTATGACATTACTTGTAGACAAAGCTGACATGAAATATGTATGGTTAAGATAAGGTTAATGAACTCCATAAATTTTCCATTTGGATCTAACTTTGAGACTATCTTGAAACTCTCTTGCCTACCTCTTCTTATCTATATATAGGATCTCTTATCCTATAGGTGGGGCCATGTTTTAACCGTCTCGTCAGACCAATYTGTGAAATTTATCTTTACACTTTATAAACTATAAATCTTTGGTTATTGGGAGAACTRACTGGTTTCCTATATTTTTTATTGTGAGGTGTCACAATACTTAGGTGTGGGGGAGGGGTTCATGAGTTGACAAATGATCATTTCYTGAAGRAGTAAATYTTTGTAAAAATTTATGTGTGTTGTTTTCATAATACAAGCTATTATATCAACARYTATTTTATTTTTGAAATGTTAATTCCCTGTGTGTTATAAACTATTGTACATTTTCTTAACAAACCACTTAACTAGTTTATTTTCGTTACAAACTGTTCATTACARAGTTATGATTACATGCCTTATAGAATGYGAGATAGAGGAATGGATTGTGTAAGCACGATGGAAAAAGTAATAATAATGGAACACTCTTAGCTTGCCTCTGATCCTATTCACTATCTTCGTGGTCTCTGAGGAATCAATTGCCTCAGCTACAAAGCTCCCAAGATTTGGAGACTGTTGGTTTAAACACCACCAATTGTCAAGAGCAAGCTATAAAAGGGTTTTCAAAATCGAATTTCAGAACATCACTGGAGCTAAGGGATACTCCAAAGATTGGAGAAAAGAGGAGCTAAGGGATACTCCAAAGATTGGAGAAAAGAGGAGCTAATCAACCCTCTAATAATCATCACTAGATTGATTACATGTGATGGTAGATATTCCATCTTTAAATCCTGTCACTTTCGATTATTAGCTCACTTTCAGTTCAATAAGCCATTGAATTTTCCCTCTTACTTCTTAAAAAGTCTTGAGAAGGTGTCTTCCCAAGTGAGAAAGAATGTAACCAATCCCCATAACAGCCTATTTCACCATGGACTTATCAAACTACTTGTCTTAGATGATTTGGAAAAACAAAGGAATATGTGGGATGAGTTCATTTACCGATTTGCAAACCATCATGCTCAAGCTATGCCTTTACCGGACCAAAAGTCCAAGAAACTTGTTGATACCCTTGCAGCCTCATCGGTCACGAAGACCAAGAATCCTATTGCTAATTCATGGCATGAGGGTGTGCCATATATTCATTCTGGGGGGAGTTTCCTGAGCTAAAAATGCTAAGCACTGCCCATTTGTATAGCAACCCCATAAGAAGAGGAAGTAGGATTTCTGTCAAAATTTTGTCATACTGTCTTTTTTCAAAGTCTTGGGATATTATATCAGCAGTTGTTTGTATTGGTATGCTAAATTATATACTGTTGACATCATTGTGTGTGTTCCATTGTGTAGAATACATCATAAAATTTCYACCCATACCACTTTCAGCCCAAAAATCCTCTGGGAAGGCCTCCAAAATCCCTATCAAAGACCATGTTGTGCTTCTGCTAAAAGCATGTTGAGCTTCTACAAGTTTTGAGTAACCAACTTCAAGATGCGATTCTGAACAAATGGGAAAGTAATTTTGAAACCTAGAKGATTTTTTTGTTTATAACATACAAAAACACAATAACCTSTCTCATTTTTTGAATATACTTTATGGTTTGGGATATATTCTATCATCTTAGAGGTCTATGCTTTCAGAAAATAAAACACTCGGTTTTTCTTGTTTTAGTCATATTTTATTTTCGTGTTTTCCTAACAACTGGAAGTGAATTTTTGAAACCAAAGAGGTTTTTTTATCAAGAACATATTAAAAAAAAATAACCTCTCTCAGTTTCTAAATATACGTTATGGTTTTGGATATATTCAATTCTCTTAGAGGCCTAGTTTTTCAAGAAATAAAACACTATGTTTTTCCTGTTTTAGTCATGTTTTCTTTGCATGTTTTCCTAACAACTGAAAGCGAATTTTTGAAAAAAAAGAGAGGTTTTTGTCAAGGACATATTAAAAAATAAAAACCTTTCTCATTTTTTACACAGGTTTTACTTTCTTGTAGTTACAGGTGTCACTTTGATACCTATTTTTCACAAGTTCGTCAGGCCAGAATTGTTGTGCTTATGGGAAGTCACTTTTAGAACTAATTTTGCAGAGGTAAAATTGTTTTTTTGCATTGTTTAAAGGATCAAGGTTATAATATACATCTCAAGGATTCCTCACATGTCATCAACAGCCTCCAAAAACTCCAAACCCTCCAGTTCAAACTTAGAGAGCATGAAACACTGAGTTGTCATTTACACCATGATAACATTGTCCTACAAGCAAAAATGAATTCTCTACAGCGTTAGGTTGATGATATTACTGCCACCAATAATAGTCTCTGGATGCAATTGAAACACCATAAAAATCATAAGTCAAAATCCCCCGAGCAAGAGGGAGAATCTTCTAAAATCTAATCCACCCCCTCCTTCGCAAGTTTCGTCATGAAGGGAAATTTCTTTTTGTTTGCAGTGGGACCTGCAAAATATTAGGTGTGGGGGTGATGTTGGGCACGAGATATGGACACTTTTATGACGGTTGTTTTACACTTTTGCCGCATGTATATATGTGTTTTTCATATTTTGAAGGATCTTTTTGAAGAATTTTATGTTAAAATGGTATGATATCCACCAGGTACGTGTGACTCATGTTTAATATCATTATTGGGTATAATTCATCATGTTTTATGATTACCAAGAGCTAATTCACGTATTTACGGTGTTACATGGAAAAAAAGCACCATGTTTCTACTTCCGACACTCAGTCTGGCACTCCTTCCAGCACTCCTTCCGATACCTGATCTGACACACTGTCCAGCGCTACGTATTGCACAAAAACGAAGGGAAACTTGGCGGTTATGGTATTGGCGGCCAGTGATGGGAGAATCGGGAACGTGGGTTTTGTTTATGCTTGCCCCCTCCAGCTACAAAGCTCCCAAAAACTCAGTTTTGGTTGTTCAGCTGAGCCATTATTGGCTCGCTCTGTTTTATCAGTTAGGGCACCATTTAATGAAAATTGACGAATTTAGAAGTGGTTCGACCCTCCTGTGGTCGACCACTTGTCCTGTAAACATTATAAATACCACCAAGGTGGTCAGACATAAGTTAAGCGTCAGATACATCAATGTGATAGGGACAAATACGTTTTTACTATGTTTTTAGTTTTTACATTGCCAGATTATACTAGAACTGCGTTTTTTATTTTTTATGGTGAATTCATCTTGTTGAGCACGTGGTGTGCTTATAGAAAGTGACCATGAATTGTTGGGGGGCCCACCAGCAGTTTGGTAACTATATTTGTGTTGTTCATGCATTTTATGATTTAATTGTTCTCTTTATTTTTTCTGTACATGCATATTTTTATTGTGTTAACTAGTTTGTTGTAGTTTAATTGTTTTGATTCTCTTTTGCAGGTTAGAATGTTGAGATGTGTTAACATGTATTGATCTTGTAGATTATGAATGGATTTGCAAATCCCTAGACTAACCCCATGCGCAATTAGATATTAGATTATGCTTTCTTTTATGATTTTATAGTCAAGTTTAAAACAGAGTTTTAATTAGACTAGAACAGAGTTTTTATTTGGGTTCTCTTCGACAAGGATTTGATGGATGGATAGGATCAATTTCAGTTTTTAATCATAGCTTGCTTATGTCATTTTTATGTAGAATTGTCTTAGCTAGTTGTCGATTAATGTAGTTGTTAGTTTACTTTTTAATGTCATGTTTTAATTTTATGTTTTTAAGCATTTTCTTATTGCAGTTTGAATTGTTAGAGTAGATATAGCATAGTTTTCAATTTATGTAATTTTCTTTCTAGAATTAAATTGCAATTATATTTCTTAGTTAATGGTTGAATCTAGTTTTTCTTACATAGTATAGAAGTACAATGATGATCACGTTATATTTTTTATGGTTAATAAATGAATATGCAGGGTAATTGATGATTACTTTTGTCATGGCTAAATTCTCATTGAATTGTTTAATCCATACCTTTCACTTTACTATTGAGATTAGTGTTGAGCTTATACCGCTTGAATTGTCCTTTGTTGTCAAGTGCCATCGAGATATCATCCAACACCGAAGACATTCACACAACCACCAGCATTATATTTGAGTTTTTCATATATTAAAGATAGTTTCATGTTTTCCTAGATTAGAAAAGATAGTTTCTTGCTTTTGTAGATTCAAAGAGATTCTTGCTTTCCTAGCTTAAAAGATAGTTTAATTGTTGTTGTAGGATAAATAGTATTTTTCTTTCATAGATTAGAGAGTAGTTGTTTATCATAGATTAAAATTTAGTTGTTAATCCTTCTTGCTTTCAATTAAATAGATTTCCTTTCATGAATTAGAAATAGTTTTGAACTAAGAATTTAGTCCACTTGCCTCTTAGGCTAGATAGTTGTTCAATGAGAAGTTTTAATTTGATTGCTTGTAGTAGTAAGTTGTTTTTGCTTACTTGTCAATTTGCTTCAGTAGGTTAGTTAGTTGTCTTTGATTATTTGTCTATTTCTTTAGTAGGTTAGGTAGTAGTATTTTCTTACTTGTTTACTTGCTTTAGTAGGTTAGTTAGGTGTCTTTGCTTGCTTGTTTATTTACTTGCTTTCATAGGGTAGTTTCTCATTGAATGTAGGTTGGAAAGTTAAAATAGTTTTCTTTTGTCATTTGCTTATTGATATGCTTAGATAGTTGTTTTTTGCTTATTGTTATGAACTAGTTTGTTTTACATAGGGTTTTTACTTGTTTTCTTAGAACTATCCATCGATCCTTGACCCAAAAGTACTTAGGTTACATAGCTTCCATTTGCTTAGTAGGGTTTGTTCATTAGATATGTTTGCTACAACTATCTTCCTTAGTTAAAATATACTCCTACCAACCCTTCTACCTTTGGCATATATTTTGCTACAACTCTAAGTTTACGTACCCAGGGTTGACAATTTAATTGAGGGTTTTTAGTGTGTTTTTAGTGCATATATAACACCCATCACATATATTACTTAGATATTTGGGATGGTGATGGTAACATGATCACAAATGTGTTCCATCCATTCAAGGATGACCTGATGCAACATTTTCAGGATGTTTTTCAACCACCATACTCGTATTTTGATAGACACCAGGTCGTGGACTACCCAAAGAAAATCAAGGTCCATACTACCAAACATAAGTACTTTCATGTTGAGACTTTGGGCAAGGATTTGAAGACAAAGAAGATATCTTTCGTAAGTCCGACAAAGGAGTTTTCCCTTAAGGCTGTGCCTTACCCCATTTCCTCTTGTTGGGGAAATCATAGGGTTTTCTTTGGATCTGTTATCCTTTCTCATCCTTCAGGGAGAAGTCATATTCTAAGTGAGGATGAAGATGAACCATCATCTATCCCAATCTAGAGATGGATATATCAAGCTTGTGGTTATGCTTGCAAGAAAGGGTTCCAGGATGATCGAGACTATGATATCTTTTTTCAACAGGATTTCCTCCCTCCCATCCATCTCCATGAGTTTTATTTAATGATTGATTATATGATTATTTATGCTCATGATTACTATGTGCTGGAATTATCTCTATTGTTACACATGATTAAGCACATGGGGAAATAACTTTGTTCATTGATCAGGTGGTTGCACCGGTTGTACAATTTTACCTGACACCTTTGAGACTTGATCTTTAGGGTCCCAAGACCCCAGGTAAGTAGGTAAGTCATTTTAATTCCCTGCATTTCATCTTGATTGCTCATACTAGTTTAGATGCATTTCATCTTCATTTTTCTCACTTGCATATTGATTTCATGCTTAGTTTAGAAATTTTTGAAAAAATATCAAAATTTTATTTTTCTAGTTTAGTGGGTTTTAATTATCATCATATGAGAACAAGGATGAGTAGGCCATTGTGTACTTGAAATTTTGATGTTTACTTGTAGGCACAGGTATACCAGGAGATGATGTTGTTTTCATGGGCTCTACGACGAGCACATGTCCCCAAGTAGGAGCTAGATGCTATCCCCATTTTGTGGATAACTAAGGAGATGATGTCTCGAGGCCCTCGGGTTGCAAATATGGAGTGTCGAGAGACTACATGACCAGCGGTACCTTTTGCACATATGGAAAACCCACTCACCACCATAGATGGTCACAGGTTTACAGATGGCATCCACCACACCAGTTGGATTCTAGAAGGCAGTGAGCCTTAATCCATGAGGTACAAGTCAATATTATGGTGAACATAATTTCAATACCTAATCCATTTGATTATGTGGTATCTTAGATTGCTCTAGATTTCATGATATGTGTTTGGACATTATGCCTTTTTTCCTGCTTCACCTGGGTGGTTGAAATTGTGCCCTAGTAAGTGGTCTACTTTGGGAATGGGTTTTCTATTGGGAAATACCTTAATGATATATCGTACAGTTCCTGACCATACTTACCATTTTCCATCATTATTTCCCTATGTTTACTTATCTCTTGGGATTTTAGGGTGTATTAAACCAAGAAGGGGTTGTCCTTCATTCTATGGGAAGAAGGGGATAAAGGCCCAGAGGAGTTGGTGTTGGGTAAAATATAAAGTCCATATATAAAATTTCCAAATGCTTCGCCCAGGGATCACCCATGAAAGAAATAAAATGCTTATCTTTGAATAAAGGGGACCCACAATATAATAATAAATTCTTAAAAGGGTAGTCGAAGGATATGAGGTCTCATCACAAGCCGACCTATCACATCCATGAATATCTAGTGTTATGAAATTGCCATCATCAGGTCACCAAACTAGGGAAATGACTCTCAGTTTCATGGCTGAGAGAAAGGGGGCCTCATCACGATCCAACCTTCGCATTTCCATTAGGTATTTGTGGGTGACAATGCCACCACCTGGTCACCACGCCAGGGTAGTGACCTTCAATATCTCCTTATTATTTTATGAAATAAAATATACATAAAGAAATATAAAAGGAAAATGATGGGCTTGGAAAAAGTTCATTATGGAGGAAGGTACCGCACACCCTCTACAGAGGCATCCATGAATGAGACAATGTGAACCCTCGTATGTCATGATCCCTCTGCCCATTGATTCTTGACCCCAACCACCCCATGCCCCTTACATGGCTTAGAGAGGAACCTCTTGGAGGATCTCCTTGACCTAGGGAAAGATCTATCTAATCAGACACCTCGTCAACCCTCCCATACTTAAACTTGACAAGTCGCATAATGTCTTTGAGTTGCTAATTGTTTGATGTAGTAATATTTGATGCACATGCTTAGATGGCTTATTTATTTATTGGATCCACTTATCATGATGTTATGACTTGATATATATGGAGGGTGTGTTCATTTGTCTTTGTAGGACCTAGCTCGTGGACAATTTTGGGAGAACAAGCCTAGCTTGGGCTTCCATGGGGATACAAGCCAATAGGTTGGATGTCAGGGTCTTGCATGCCAGATGAGAGAGAGATGAATTGGATGGCCTTGATGATGACTTGTAAGACCTATTCCACCCATTGCTTGCCAAATGATTTTCCCAAGAGGGGGAAACGTCCCACTTTTGAGCATGACGTCATGATATTGGGGGTTAGGGCTTGGTGGTCAGGTGCCACTCATTTGCACTTGGAAGTTTTGAGGAGAAGAATGTATTCACGATGATGAGATCACCTAGATGCTTACACATGGCATTGGGAGGCCCTTCCATGCTTCTCCAACACCAACATCCTCCTCAAAGTGGAAAAATGTCCTCTCTAGGGGTGGCATCATCCTAGATTAGGGTTTAATTTGTGCAAAAGATGAAATTTTAAGTGAATTGTTTAATATTATTGTGTTAAGGGGGAAATATTAGGTTTGTTGACCCCTAATATTGTGTTTTACTCCTTATTTTGTGGACAAGCTATGTTAGCTAATTTTTTTATAAACAGAGATCATAAGATCTCATTTTAAACATAACTCTCCCTTGTGGAGAAGGACTTGTTCTGCAATTTTCAGCCCTCTTGGCATTTTTCATCTCTTGTGCAAGTTTTATGGTTTATATTTTATATTGGTGGTGGAAAAGTGATGCGCTAGGCTTGGAGGCTCTTTCTTATGCATGCATATCCACTTAACTTGGAAGATTAGGGTTTGATCTAGCATTTTGTGGAATTGGTAAGGAAAAATCTGCATTTGTTGTATTTTGTCTTTATTTCTTCCATAATTATTGTTTGTTAGAACCCTTGGAGGAGTATAAGGGCATACACCCTCCCCAAGGTTTGTTCTCTTGCTTAAGAAAAGTCAATATTTAAAAGTTCCCTTGGAGAACTATAGGGGCGTACACCCTCCAAGGTCATCTTGGTTTGTTTTGAAAACCATAGGAAGTAAAAGGGATTACATACCTAGGGATTTGTGGATCAAGGACTTTAATCCAAGTCTTGCTTCTCAAGGTCAAATACAATTTTCAAGGTTGTTCCAAGAGAAGTACAAGGGCGTACACCCTCTTGGCATTTCCTAGTTTGAATTAGCTACACTTGGGAAGTACAAGGGAGTACACCCCCAAGTGCATTATACAAGCCATCTCTTTCATTGACCCCATAAACCCAATAGTATGGCACTAATCACATATTAAATTTTCATTGGAGATACAAAACTTTTGCCTCGACAAATGTGAAATTTCAACCTTTACAAGCTTTCTCTTTTGGATAGTGACCTTGATGCCTTGGGGATTATTCTTCACTTACAACATCCCTTTTCTTCCATAAATTCTCATTGATGTAATAAAAAAATTTCTACATCCATTAGGCTTCATAAAATGACTAACCCGGGGTTCTAATATCTCACTAACTAGCCCCTTACTTTCCTCCATTTTTTAGCCACTAATTCCACTAACTAGAGTGCACTATTTAAGCTGGTTTTGAGGATTTTTCTATGGTTGATTTAGCTGCTGCATGTCATTAAATTCTACAGCCAGAARGCTGATAATTTACTCCAAAAAATCATTTTATAACAACTTGTTTCATTCAGTCTTAAAGTGTTATGCTCAGGTCATAATTGATTACTAAATTCATCGATGATATTGCCAATTGATCTTGTGCTTTATATGTTGATTTGGATACTTCATTTGCTGATATAAAATGTCATTCATTGCTGTAAATTAGGGACAAAAAGATTAAATTGTTGATCCATACTAACACATAGCCTTTTCTTGTGTTTTGGGCAGGTACAGGTGCACCGGAAACTAAATTTTCACTTGGTATCCATTTATCTCTCTTCACTCATCATTTTCAGCAAATCTATTCTTCCATCACTTGACATTCTCGGGGACTTATCCTTACACTTATCTTCATCCTTTTCATCCCCCCTAGGGTCTCCGGGATCACCTCCCAGGAGTGACCTTAGTCACCCCCTAAGTGCGGGACCTACATCGAGGTGACATTGGGTGTAGGATTCCCAAAGTTTTATCACTTGTTCCATGGTTGGGTTAGGATTTTCCCAACCTACAACTTGCGCTATAATATTTTGGTGTCATTGCCAGGGAGGATTTTGAATCCTCTTTCTTCCCTAAATGACACTTTTGGAAAGTCTCTTTCTAAAATCCTTCATCCTGAGCTTGCCTGGCGATTCCACTCCAAGAACCTACCCTTTTCCTTTGACAAACCTTCTTTAAAGTTTGTTTGGTGACTCCACCTTTCCCGAACCCACCTTTCCCTTACTCACCTTTCCTATGCTCTACCCTTTCATCCTTTCATAAGTCTTTCTCTCCCCTAGAAAATCCTTTGAGGTGTTCTTCTATTCGATGGGACTATGGCACCTTGGAATCAACCAAGACTTTGCCATCCCTCATGGAAGGAAATTTTGCAGATGGAAAGGGACAAAACTGCTAATAAATCCATTGAAGAGATGATGAACCAAGTAAAAGAATTATTGCATGAATCTGTCGAAGACCAAGCCCTCAAAGATGAAGAGATTCTTGAAGAACATGCTTATGATGAAATATTCTAAGAAGATCCTGATGAAGATTATCAAGTTGAATATAAAGAGGAGAATACTATGAGTTATGACCCTTTCGAGGATCTTGATGACATCTTGTTTCATGATCCTAGAAGTGAAGAGACCTTAGATGCAGTCGATTAACATATTGACACTTTCATACAAATTGGAAAATGTGAATGAGACTCGAGCCTTTTCACCTTTCACAGAGATCCCATTTATGACATTGAGGGCAGAACTTAAATAAAGAATTGGTCTTCGTGCATATATGACTCAGATGTTTAGGATGGTGATGGTGACATGGTCACAGATTTGTTTGATCCATTTGAGGATGACCTAACATGTCATTTTCAAAATGATTTTCAACCACCATACTCATAATTTGACAAACACATGGTCGTGGCCTACCCAAAGAAACCCAAGGTCCATACTACCAAATATAAGTACTTTCATGTTGAGACTTTGGGAAGGGATTTGCAGACAAAGAAGAGACATTTTATGAGTCCGACAGAGGAGTCTTCCTTTAAGGCTGTGCTTTACCCAGTTCCCTCTTGTTTGGGAAATCGTAGGGTTTGCTTTGGATATCTTATCCTTTCTCATCCTTCAGGGAGTAGTGATCTTCTAAGGGAGGATGAATATGATCCATCATCTAGTCCACTCCAGAGATGGACAGATCATGCTTGTGGTTATGCTTTCAAGCAAGGGTTCTAGGACGATCGAGACTATGATTTTTTTTTCAACATGATTTCCTCCCTCCCACCCATCTCTATGAGTTTTATTTCATGATTGATTATATGATTATTTATGCTCATGATTACTATGTGTTTGACTTATCTATGTTTCTTCACATGATTAAGGAGAGGGGGGAATATATTCGTTCATTGATCATGTGGTTGCACTGGTTGTACGATTTCACCTGACACCTTYGAGACCTAATCTTCAGGGTCCCAGGACCCCAGGTAAGTAGGTAAGTCATTTTGATTCCTTGMATTTGCATMTTGATTGCTCATACTAGWTTAGATGCATTTCATCTTCATTTTTCTCACTTGCATATTGATTTCATGCTTAGTTTAGAAATTTTTGAAAAAAATGTCAAAATTTTATTTTTCTAGTTTAGTGGGTTTTAATTATCATCATATGAGAACAAGGATGAGTAGGAAATATTGTACTTGATAGTTTGATGTTTACTTGCAGGMACAGGTCTACGAGAAGAATTTGYTGTTTTCATGGGCTCTATGAAAAGCACATGTCCCCAAGTAGGAGCCAAATGTTATCCCCATTTTGTGGATAACTAATGAGATGATGTCTCGAGGCCATCAGGTTTCATATATGGAGTTCCAAGAGACTACATGACCAACAATACCCTTTGCATAGATGGAAAACCCACTCATCACCACATATGGTCACATGTTTACAGATGGCATCCACCACATTAGTTGGATTTCGGAAGGCAGTGGGCCTTTCTCCATGACATACAAGTCAATATTATGGTGAGCATCATTTCAATACCTAAGCCATTTGATTATGTTGTATCTTAGATTGCTCTAGATTTCATGATATGTGTTTGGACATTATGCCTTTTTCCCTACTTCACCTAGGTGGTTGAGATTGTGCCCTAGTAAGTGGTATTCTTTGGGAATGGGTTTGCTACTGGTAAATCCCTTAATGAGCCATCGTACTATTCCCGACTATACTTACCATTTTCCATCATTATTCCCCTTTGTTTCCTTATCTCTTCATATTTTAGGGTGTATTGACCCAAGAAGGGGTTGTCCCTCATTCTATGGGAAGAAGGGGCTAAAGGCCCAGAGGTGTTGGTGTTGGGTAAAAGATAAAATCCATAAACCTTCCAGATGCTTCACCCAGGGATCACCCAATAAAGAAATAAAATGTTTATCTTTGAATAATGGGGACCCACAATATAATAATAAATGCTTAAAAGGGTAGTCGAAAGATAGGAGGTCTCATCACGAGTCGGCCTATCACATCCATGAATATCTAGTGGTATGACATTTTCATCATCACGTCACCAAACGAGGGAAATGACTCTCAGTTGCATGGTTGAGAGAAAGGGGGCCTCATCACGAGCCAACCTTCTCATTTCCATTAGGTATTTGTGGGTGGTATTGCCACCACCTAGTCACCATGCCAGGGTAGTGACCTTCAATCTCTCTTTATGCTATTATGAAAGAAAATATAAAGAAAGAAAGATAAAAGGAAAATGATGGGCTTGGAAAAAGTGCATTGCGGAGGAAGGTACCACACACCCTCTACAAAGGCACCCGTGAATGAGACATTATGACCCTTAGTATGTCATGAGCCCTATTCCAATTGAGTCTTGACCCCAACCACCTCATGCCCCTTACACGGTTTAGAGAGGAACCTCTTGGAGGCTCTCCTTGACCTGGGGAAAGATCTACCCAATAGGACACCTCGCCAACCCTCCCATACTTAATCTTGACAAGTCGCATAGTGTCTTTCAACTGCTAATTGTTTGATATAGTAATATTTGATGTACATGCTTAGATGGATTATTTATTGATTGGATACAATTATCATGATGTTATGAATTGAGATATTTGGAGGGTGTGTTCATTTGTCTTTTTGGGACCTAGCTGGTGGAGAATTTTGGGAGAATAAGCCTAGCTTGGGCTTCCATGGGAATACAAGCCAACAGGTTGGATTCCAAGGGCTCACATGCCAGATGAGAGAGAGATGACTTGGATGGCCTTGATGATGAGTTGGAATATCTAGTTCACCCATTGCTTTCCAAATCATTTTCCCATGAGGGGAAAAACACCCCACTTTTGAGCATGACATCATGATATTGGGGGCTAGGGATTGGTGGTGAGGTGCCACTCATTTTCACTTGGACGTTTTGAGGAGAAGAGGGTATTCACCATGATGAGATCACCTAGATGATTGACACATGGCCTTGGGAGGCCCTTCCATGTTTTTCCAACACCAACGTCCTCCTCAAAGTGGAAAAACGTCCCCTCAAGGGGTGACTTCATCCTAGATTAGGGTTTAATTTGTGCAAAAGATGAAATTTTAAGTGAATTGTTTAATATTATTGTGTTAAGGGGGGAATATTAGGGTTGTTGACCCCTAATATTGTGTTTTACTCCTTATTTTGTGGAAAAACTATGTTATCTAATTTATGTATAAATAGAGATCATAAGATCTTATTTTAAACATAACTCTCCCTTGTGGAGAAGGACTTGTTCTGAATTTTTCATCCCTCTTGCCATTTTTCATCCCTTGTGCAAGTGTTATGGTTTATGTTTGCTATTGGTGGTGGAAAAGTGATGTGCTAGGCTTGGAGGCTATTTTTTATGCATGTGGGTGGACTTAACTTGGAAGATTAGGGTTTGATATAGCATTTTGTGGAATTGGTAAGGGAAAATATGCATTTATTGTCTTTTGTCTTTATTTCTTCCATAATTATTGTTGGTTAGAACCCTTGGAGGAATATAAGGGAATACACCCTCCTCAAGGTTTGTTCTCTTGCTTAAGAAAAGTCAATTTTTACAAGTTCCCTTGGAGAACTAAAAGTGCACACACCCTCCAAGATCATCTTGGTTTATTTTTCAAACCCTAGGAAGTAAAAGGGCTTACACCCCTAGAGATTTGTGGATCAAGCATTTTAATGCAATTTTTGCTTCTCAAGATCAAATACAATTTTCAAGGTTGTGCCAAGAGAAGTACAAGGGCGTACACCCTCTTGGCATTTCCTAGTTTGACTTAGCTACACTTGGAAAGTACAAGGGCGTACACCCCCAAGTGAATTAGACAATACATCTCTTTTATTGAACCCATAAACCCAATAGTAAGGTAGTAATCACTTTTTAAAGTTGCATTGGAAATGCAAAACTTTTTCTGTGACAAACGTGAAATTTCAACCTTTACAAGCTTTCTCGTTTGGATAGTGACCTTGATGCCTTGGGGATTATTGTTTCCTTAGGTAGTCCCTTTTCTTCCATAAATTATCGTTGTTGTAGTAACTTGTTTTCTACAGCCATTAGGCTTCATAAAATGACTAACCATGGATTCTAATATCTCACTAACTAGCCCCTAATTTTCCTCCATTTTTTAGCCACTAATTCCACTAACTAGGGTGCACTGTTTAAGCTAGTTTTGAGGATTTTTCTATGGTTGATTTAGATGCTGCATGCCATTAAATGATACATCCATAAGGCTGATAATTTACTGCAGAAAATTATTTTATAACAACTTGCTTCATTCAGTCTTAAAGTGTTATGCTCGGGTCATAATTGATAACTAAATTCATTGATGATAYTGTCAATTGATATTGTGCTTTATATGCTGATTTGGATACTTCATTTGCTGATATAAACTGCCATTCATTGCTGCAAATTAGGGACATCAAGCTTAAATTTTGTATCCATACTAATACATAGCATTGCAAGGTGTCTTTTCTTGTGTTTCGAGCAGGTACAAGTGCACCAAAACCTATCTTTTCACTTGGTATCCATTTATCTATATTCACTCATCATTTTCATCCAATCTATTATTCCATCACTTGACCTTCTGGGGGACTTCTCCTTACACTTCTCTTCATCCTTTCGATAGCCCCTAGGGTCTCCGGGATCACCTCTTAGGAGTGACCTTAGTCACCCCCCAAGTGCGGGACCTACATCAAGGTGACATTGGGTGTAGGATTCCCAAAGTTGTAGAACTTGTTCCATGGTTGGGTCGGGATTTTCCCAACC